>NW_004624883.1:1459232-1522760 GCF_000247695.1 Heterocephalus glaber
TCCGTGTCTTTTCCCTTTGGGGTTGCTGTAGGTGATCTGGAAGTCTGGTTTTGAGACTTATTTATGTGTTTTCTCATTTTGACTGGGGCAGGGGGCTGTTAGCACCTGCATGTATTACCTCCTCTGAGCTGGAAGAGGTGGGACAGGGGCCGGGAGAAGCAGTAGGGATGGTGACCCAAAAGCCCTTTCCTGTGGGCTGGGAGCAGCGGGAGGGATGGTGACTGTGAAGCCCCTTCCTCTGGACCAGGAGCATTGGGATGGTGGCTCAGAAGCCCCTACCTCTGGGCCAGGAGCGGTGGGAGGGATGGTGGCCCGGAAGCCCCTTCCTCTGGGCCAGGAGCAGCAGGACAGAAGGTGGCCCAAAAGCCTTTTCTTCTGGGCTGGGAGCAGCGGGAGGGATGGTGACTGGGAAACCCCTTCCTCTGGACCAGGAGCAGTGGGACGGTGGCTTAGAAGCCCCTACCTCTGGGCCGGGAACAGTGGGACTCAGTACCTTGGTCTGGTGGTCTGGTGTTCTGATGTCCTCTGCATCTTTGTAGTGTGGAACCAGGTGGCTGCCTGTCTGCAGCGGGGTGATTCAGCATCTTCTGCGTGACTCGGGACCTCTGTAGGGCGTGCCCAGATCTGCCTGTCTGCAGTGGGCTGATTCAGCATATTCCCTGCCACTCGGGACCTCGGTAGGGCTTGAGCAGACCTGCCTGTCTGCAGCAGGGTGATTTGGCGTCTTCCGTCGGACTCAGGACCTCGGTAGGGTGTGCACAGACCTGCCTGTCTGCAGCCTGTAATACATTTTTAAAATGTAAACATTCACTGTATTTTTTTTTTTGCAGAAGTGTTATACAGTGTTACTCACTGTATTTTTTTTAATTTTTGGCTTTGGGAAACAGGTATTTTTATGAAATTATGTTACGTATGTTAACATATAATAAGTCTTGTAAAATTTTTAATATGTATTTTTAAAGTCTCAATTTTAATATTTGGTATGGAAAGTATTACAAAATAAAACTTTTTTCATATTCTAAACAGTTTTTAAAAGTAAAGGGAGGTTTTGAGGGCCATACTTGAGTTTAGAGGTCATCCACACCCACAGGTCGCACAGTAAGGTCGCACAGCTACCTTACTATTCACTGTATTTTTTAATCAGTCCAGGTGTATTAATAGTCTGATCACAGTACCTTTTGGGAGTATACGGTTAGGAAAAAAATATCCCTCAAAGGATGTCAGAGACCTAGGTCAGGTACCATGACTTGAGAGTCATTTAATTCCAAGTCCCCCTGAGAAGAAACTGACTTGATTTTGTGGTTTTATTCTCCATCTATCTGAGAACTGATCAGATGTTCACAGTTGGATTCTTAATCACAGGAATTTGTTAATACTTCCAAAATTACATTTTCTGCATTCTTGGCATCTCAATAGAGGGGAAGAGGAAGGTGAATGGAGGCCCTGTCCTCTTGAGCCCTGGGCAGCAAGCCAAAGTTGCCTGTGTGCTGGAACTGTGGCTATGGGGCTGGTACCAATAACCCCTGAGTGCATAGAGCACTACATGGTTTCCAAAGCCCCTACCTACACATTAGCTCACTTCCCCTCGTGGCTGGCTTGTGATATAGGCAGAGCAGGTAGAATCAGAAGTGAACAACATTAGTAACCGAAGGATCCCTAGATACTATCCGAGCCAAAGCCCACGTATTACAGGTGGGAAAACTGAGGCTCAGAGTGGGTAAGCAGTTTGACCATGGTCACTCAGATAGCTGTGGTAGAGCTCAGCTGTGAGTTAAGCTCTCCTTTTCTTATTCTCAGTCCAGGGACTTTTAGGGACTGCTTCTCACCATAAAAATAGCAACAACAATAATAAAATATAGGAGATGTCACCATCACTTCCATTCATTAAGATAGTCATTTGAAAGATTGCTGCGATTGTGTCTTAATTTTGAAGTCTCTGGAGGTATTTATGTTTAACTTCAACATACACTGAACAGCTACTGTGTGCCAGGTGTAATGTAAGCTTCTGAAACACATACACTGTTTCTCTCACCTCCACTGGGAACCTTTGCCAAGTGCTCCACACAGTCACTTCCTCCCGCTACTGTGTGCCTTGCATCTTTGCACATTCCCCTGACTTGTCTCTGTCTAACAAGATCAAAGGAGGACAGAGATGAAGGAGGGCTTCTTTGCAGAGGTTCAGACCAACCAAACGTGTTTGGATAGTTTTTGTGTTAAAGCAGAAATGATGTTTGCTGTTGAGTGCAGGTGTTTAACTTTGCAGGCAGCTGTAAAAGCCTTGGTAGCACATTGGAGCAGGTGTTCATCCCTCTTTGGTGACTGGGTTAAAGGCTGGTATGGTAGGATACGGGTGCATAAGTGCCCTTATCTTAGGAATAGCATGAACACAAAAATAGATTCATGTCTTTCAAGCACTAATGAAAAGAACAACAATGGAAGATCTGTTGTGAGCTTGCCACTCTTTACAGGTCTAACCCATTTTGAGAAGTGAAAGAGCATCCTACAAAGTTCCTTGCTGAAGATATCCTTTCGGGAAATTATATTCCTTTCAACTGCATGTTCCCTGCTATAATCAAATGCATCAGTTGTAGCCTAAGCTCAGTGAACTGTCTCATGGAGTCTCACATTTTCACATGCAGAGAATCAGTTGTAATTGAAAGTGCGAGTGAGTGCAGTTCCACATGGATTGGCCAGCAGGGTGGTGCACTCTGCTGGTAATTCCAGATCATCAGATCTTGCCAGAGAGTAAGTGCAGAGGACCCAGGGACTAAGAAGTGATGTCATTCTTCTTGGTGTCTGAAACACCTTTTAGTAAACCCCAAGGCACACATCTAGAACCCATAGTGAAAGGGGATGTGCTAGGCCTCTGATTGCTCGCGGCATGCCCCTGGTTGGTGATGAAAGACAGCGCTCCAGGGCTGGGGAGGCAGCTTACTGGTGCACTTTCCCTGGCGTGTAAGCCCTGGGTTCCATCCCCAGCACCAAGAGAGGGGCACGGGAGGACGAACTCTGTTTTCAGGCTGGGGCTTGCTGTCTCTTGGTCTACTTAGGTGAAATATGAACTATATTTTATTTATTTCAATTATTTTCAGTTGACTTACAAAATTATATACATGTCAGGAGTAACTTGTGATGTTTTGGCATGTGTTTGCATTGTAGAATGATTAAATCAAGTTAATAGGCATATTTATCATCTCACATACTTAACCTTTTTATGCTGAGAACATTGAAAATTTACATTTAGCAATTTTCAAGTATATAGTATGTTTGTAATTATGGTCATCCTGAAGTACAATAGATCTCCAGAACTTCTTCTTCCTAATTGAAATGTTGTGTCCTTTGAACAACATCTACTCATTCCCCTCTCCTCCAGGTATACATTTTAAATGATCTAATTTTGGAGACTAGCCTTACTCAGAAAAAAGAACACCTAAATTGTAGAAGGTATAGATCATTGAGTATTTTTAAGACACACAGAAATTATAATTCTACTTTAAACTGTTGTCACGTAGAGTTACTTTGGGTTGAGGTTTGATGAATACATAAGTAGTGTTTGTCATGAATGTTATCAACTGGATACAAACGCACAACTCAAAAACACTTGGAAATAGTCTATCTCTTAAGTAGGTTAAGCATCCCTTCTAAATCTCGTGTGCATTTTAATGTACTTGCTGCCTCCTTTTTAAAGAGTGCTAGGTAAAATTCAATCTGTGTCAGCACTCGTCTGAATAATACTTACAAATTCTGCTTCAGCAGTGCCACTGTGAATGAAGCTGTGAAGTACCTGCTTGCATTCCAGCTCTTCATACATCAAAGTCTCTTTTTGAACTAGGTAATTATAGAAGAAAAAAATCATGTTTTAGTGCTTCGTGAGAGTCCTTATTAATATTACCTTTGAACTGATTAATTATGTTACCTATAAAGATTGGAAAAAAGCATTATATAACTTACTCATTAAAAAGACTTTCACAAACTTTGATCCCCTCTACCTCTCCCCAAAGTCCTCTTTTATTTCCCCATTACATTGATTTTTATGTTTAATGTTTATATATGAAAATGTTTGATGGACCCAACATATGCAGACTCCCGCCTGCTTCACAAAATGTATCATCTCTCTGTTGCTGGCATCTTGAGCATGTGATTTAATTACCCTTGCTCTTAGAGTGAAACACTTTGGCTACATGCCCTAAAAACTCAAGGAAGACTTGAACAGCACCTTTTTTCAAACTGTGTGTTTTAAAGAGCTGAGAAGGTGCCCCTTCTGATAACAGAGGTGGGAGCCTGGGGGCCTTTTCCTGTTTGGAGACTCAAACTCACAAATACACTGTGTTACAGCCCAGTGGAACTGTGCTACCAATCACATAGTAACCTCCTCTGTAAATGAGAAAGAATTCTGTCCAGCTGCCTCGTGTTTCCATGAAAAAACTCAACAGAATGTGTACAATCTTGTCACCAACTATTAGGCTGCATCGAGAGAAGATAAATGTCAGAGTATCTGGATTGAAGGTGATAACAGTGCCGGCCTCCCTGGAGTTGGAAGTTCACACCTGGGACAGAATCTGAGAGTTAGAAGAGCCCCTGGACAATCAGGAGTCCTCCCCAGGAGCCTCCTAGTCAGTGACAGAGTGCAGAAGTGGAGCCCTGGAAGAAAAGCTAAAGGTTCCTAATAAATGAACCAAAGGGCTGAGAATGTCTCACCCAGAAAAGAGGCAGCAGGGGATGGGACTGCTGTCTTCCAGAGCTGACAGATTGTCATGCCAGAGGAGGAATGGATGCATTCTACTCAGCTCCATAGTGCAAGCCATGAGTAGAAGCTCCTGGAAGGCAGGTTTTCAGCTCACACTTGGAAAAATGGTCTGATCAGGCCACTTCAAGCAGCAATGAGCTCCCTGTTACCGGCAGCGTCCAAATGCCGAGTGGTCCTTTGTGTCCCGGACAGGGACAGTGTGAGCAGGGAGTGGATAAAATGATATCAACTTCCCCTAACAATAGGCCACTTATGCGAACTGTCTTAAATGTTTATACAGGGCCTACTATATTTAGTGCCAAGAGGGGCTTGACTTTCCAAGTGCCCAGAAATGAAGTTGCTCTGTTTTTCTTCATCAGGAGATGACCCATTCCTGGCCTCCTACTCTCACTGCCATGCACACTCCTGGAAACTCTGAGTAGAAACCATTCCCTCCCCCAGGGCAGGTCAGTTCTCCTCCACTCTCCTTTACACCCAAATCTTCTGATTGAAATCTTAATGATACAATGTTTTGGTTGTCTAGTGCCATGACAATCTAGAGTCCCCCTGCCCCTCAAAATGATAATATAAAAATATATATATTTAATTTTTTTTGAATTACCAGGGATTGATATCAGGACCTTGTGCTTCCTTGCTTGCGAGGCAGGCGCTGTGCCACATAATTTTTAATGAAAGAGAGCTCTTAAGACAACCTACACCCACACGCTCACATGCATATCTTACTACCTGTGCATTACCCGGCCTGTGCAACTGTGTGCAGAGCTGATAAATCGGAGGGGATGAGCTACAAGTTTTAGGTTAAGAAAACCTACACTCCTCACACTGATGGCTTGCTTTTCATCTTTGTATATCAACCTCTAGTCTTTGCTCACAAGCAGAAAAATCTTTGCAAACCAGCATACCACATTTACAGCCCTGCCCTCTTTTCCTTCTCTATGATTCTATTGTAAAATCTTGAATATAATATTTTCTTCCCAGTAACAACTTATCAGCATCCATTTTAAAAGTACCTAAGTAGATGTGTCAAATGTAACAGCATACTTTTAAATTTTAAAAAATGACTTCTTTCCTTCCTTCTTTCCTTCTTTTCTTCCTTCCGTTTATTCCGAAACTATTTACCAAGGGCATAAAACGTTCTTAAAGTTAAGGGTGAAGATGGCAAAACACTGTATGTAGTAGGGGTCTTCACAGAGAGCACAAGACTCTAAGAAATATGTAGCCCTCCCCTGGGGAGTTGAGGAGCTGGTCACCATGGGAGTGGAAACATTCAGAGAATGATCAGGCACTTATGGGTGGAGGCCGGCCCCAAGAGAAGAACACCCCATGCAGAACACCGGAATAAGCAAAAGCACAGAGAGATGCAAGATCATGGAGTGATTTGTATGAACAGAAGGTGCCAAGTGGCTGGAGTGATTTTTCCGATGGGCCAGTGGAGAAAGATGAACTCTGGGCAAATGAATGCATTGCTCTGTAAGGCCTTGGAAGCCATCCAAGGAGTTTGGAATTTATTTATGAAAAGAGAAACACCCAATCAAATCCTTTTAGTGTTGGAGGTCATGACTTTGACAACAACTCTGGTCTAAACTATGTTGAATTATTCCCTCTCACCTTTGAAGAGAATTGGAGCTATGTGAGCAGCAGCCTCACTGTCCGAGTCTGGGGGTGTGGCATTCCTTCTTGTATCCCCACTCCCCTTCCTTAGGGCTCCCTGGGCTTGGTGTCTCTCTCCCTAGCATCTCCAGCAAAAGGAGAACTTCATTGCTTTCACTGAATGCAATATTTGGACAGAAAGTGCAGATTTTTAGTTGGGTTTTCCAGTTTTGTAGATAATTGTGCAAATTGTAATTTTGATATTTCTAAATGTATACAAAAGAACTGATTGTGTAAATAGATTTTCGTAGTATGAGCACAATTTGTAATCAGGCACAATTACATTTTCTGCCAATTATATATGCCACACCGATCCCATAAAAAAGGTAGAACCACCCCCCCCAAAAGAAAGGTAGAAGCAAGTGAGATAAAATGGTAAAAGCAGGACTGCCACACACCCACTATTTTGTTCCATTTGATTCCTGTCAAAATGTTGATTTGAAGGAAAAGCACAGCAACACAATCCAGTGGTACCATATGTCTCACCTTATTGTAAGCACTTAATATTTACTAAATAATTCAATCCTCACCACAACCCAAGGCTACTGGTAACTTGCTTATCCATAATTTACAGAGGAGGAAGTAATATGCTGGAAATCATTCAGTTAATAAATGACGGAAGCAGCATTTAGATCTAGGTGTTCAGACACCAAGGGTCACACTGTCTCTCAGAGTGTCTTGATCCAACCAGAGTCACAGATACCCCAGGTGAAATTGAATCTTCCCCAACATGGCTGTCTTCTCTAATGCACGGAGGTAACAAGGCTGTTGCCCTTTCGTCTGTGTTGGCAGCAGAAGTGAATGATACCATCCTCTCGGAAAACATCACTTTTCTTACATGTCAGAACTTGCCTAAAGGCACAAATGCTGCCATAGGGACTGTGATTCTGCAAGCTTTTAATCCTGGCTCTGCCCTTGACCTTTGTTGGCTGTGTGTTTCTGTTCACGTTCCTCTGAACTTCCATTTCCTCTTCAGGTTAAGTAATCTAATTCCATGAATTTATAAAAACAAATATAGTTGAAGAATCCTCCATTTAAGTTTTCTTACCAATCCCTAGCTGAAAATGCCATGTTTCCCCAGAGAATATGGAAAACACAAAGAAGGGCTAAGTGCATGCTAGGCAGAATTAAGGGTGTCCTTAGGGGAAGTTTAGTAAAAGAAACATCCTCTGGAAGAGAGATTGGCATCCTGCAGCCCATAAGTTTTTAATTTTTAAAGAAATTTAAGTAGTTAAAATTATCAACAGAAAAATTATATGGTATTATTAATAATATGATCGTGAATATGGAATTCGAATCTCAGTGTCTATAAATCAAACTTTCTTTGAAGCAAGTCACACCCACTCATGCTGTAGTGGGCAGAACTCAGTAATGGTGACATAGTCAGAATGTCCCCCAAAACCTGAAATGTCTAATACCTGGCCCTTTGCTGGAAAAGTCTGCTGACCCCAGTCCTAGAATCTAGATCCTACAGGATCCTCTGGTTGTGGGATTATTATCAAGCCAATTATTTAGAAGGGTCTCATATAAGTTTGTGAAAATAATTTTACATCAATATTTTTAGTATATATGACATGTTTATGCAAGATGCACAGATCAAAGTCAGGTTTTTTAAATACTTGTACTATATGGGTTAACAATTACTAGGTGAATAACACAGATGATTTTAATATGAGCAGGCTATTTCCAGTGAGGGTTGGATATTTATGTAATATGACTTTGGTAATATAAAAAGATGTTTCATTTATTTGGACTTCTGGTTTAATGTCTAGCCAGTTTAACATTAAAAATTATCAATAATATATAATATCCATTACTTACATCAGCCAGTAAAACAATCCCATTTACTCCTTGGGTCACTGCCTCGATGCTCTGAAAGAACTGATTGTTTGGGTATTAAATCCAAAATACTAGACCCAAGGATCAATGGAACCAAACAGAAGATGCAGAAACAACTCCAAACACACTCATAAACCTTATCTTTCACAAAGGGGCCAAACACCTTCACTGAAAGAGAGATAACCTCTTTAATAAGTGGTGCTGTGAAAACTGGCTTTCCACATTCCAAAGATTAAAACTAGACCCATATCTTTCACCATGCACTAAACTAAACTCAAAACAGATCAAAGATCTAAATATTAAAACAGAAACAATAAACCTGCTGGAAGATAGAATAGGTAAAACTCTTGAAGACAGAGGTGTAGGCAAAGACTTTAGGAACAAAATCCCAATCACACAGGAAATATTACAAAGAATCAACAACTGGGATCTCATCATATTAAAAAGCTTTTGCACAGAAAAAGAAACCATCAACAGAATGAAGAGATAACCCACTGAATGAGAAAATATTTTTGCCAACTATTCCTCAGACAAAGGGCTAATATTTAGAATATATAAAGAACTCAAAATTTATACCCTCCAAATTTAAAGATCCAATCCAAAAATGAGCATCTGAAATCAATAGACATTTCTCAGATGAAGAAGTACAAACAGCAAATAAATATATAACAACATGGTCAACATCAATGATCACTGAAGAGAGGCAAATAAAAACAACACTGAGATTCCATCTCACTCCAGAAAGAATGACTAATATCAAGAACTCAACCAACAACAAATGCTGAAGAGGATGTGGGGAAAAAGGAACCCTTCTCCACTGTTGGTGGGAGTGCAGACTGGTACAACCACTGTGGAAATCAGTGTGGAGATTCCTCAAGAAACTAGGATTAGAGATCCCATTTAACCCAGCTATTCCCTTTCTTGATATCGTCCCAAAAGAGTTAAAAGCATCATACCACAGCAATATATGCACACCCATGTTTATAGCAACACAATTTGTGATAGCTAAATCTTGGAAACAACCCAAATGTCCATCATTCCATGAATGGATAAAGAAAAATGTGGTTTTTATATGCAATGGAGTACTACTTTGCAATATAGAGGATATACCTGAGACATTTTTAGGTAAATAGATGCACCTTTAGAACAAGGTTTTAAGTGAATTAAATCAAACACATATGTTTAAATATTGCACTGTTTCTCTTGTGTGAGAAACCAAAAGCATAAATAAGGACCAAAATGAATGATAGATATTGGGAAGTAGGAAGAAAATGTTCATAAGGGAAGGGGAACCAGGGGTGGGGGGGGGAATGGAAGTAAAAAAATGTAAATAAAGCTTTTGTAAATGGGGAGGGGAGGAGGAGTTGAAGGATGGGGAGGAGAATGGAGAAAAAAAAGATTAAGATATATTATGTAGAGGTACAAATTCCCTATGATGAATGTGATCACTATGTATGACAAATATGTACTAATAAAAAATAAACTTAAAAAAACAAAATTCTTAGATGAATATTTTAAAAGTCAGGTTTACAAGATCAATACAAAGACTGATCATGTGTTTTAGTCTCTGATCTGATATTTGGTTTGATTGACCATGGAACTTGCTATTTGACTTCCTAAAAGTATACGAGTCCAAAGCTGCCTTGTACCTCAATATTAAAACCTTTAGAAAAATAACAGATAGAGATATCACTTTGTGGTTAAGTACATACAAATAGTGACACAATGTTCCAGGTAAAGGAATTCTTGGATAATTGAAGGTTATCCTTACATAGTAGCCATGTAATAGAAATGATTTTGAATTATAATTCATATTTTCCTAATTTCTCTTAAGGACGTGACTATGCTTTAGTTGTTCTTGATAACACAGATCGTACGAACATCAGCTGTTGTATTATGATGTAATATTATGTTATGATGCAGTTGTGCAAGGAAAAAATGCTTGTCTCTATGTTGCATTAGCATAGACTGTTATTTTTCAAGTTCTGACTTTGCTGTGTCATTTTTTATGGATTCCTGTGCTGTTAGTTTCCACATCTCAATGTTCCTTCCCAATAGCTGGGCTTCTAGAAGTATTTCCCTTTTTTTGCTGTATGATTGGCTAAGCAGGGAAATCAGGTGGTCAGGGTATTTAGAGCTCTTTGTCAAGAGGCAGTTCTTTATCAGGGAGGGGAAGAAGCCTTTGAGCAGCAAACTGCATAGACATCATGTTAGAGGCCTTTGTCACCTCTTGAGGTGATGGTTATCTGGTGATCATCAAGGAAGAGACGTATTTTGTGCCACAGAGCCATGGTAAATAGATTGGAAGGTTTGCTTTGGATTAAAGTGTGGTGGTATAGTTATTACTTCTTTTAAAGATAAATTATGCTGTAATCTTCTGTTTCTCTGTAGAGTGTTGAGATTAAGTTTAACCTTAATTAAATTGAAGATTACTGGTAGCAGTGATTGATGGCTAATTCTTAGATTTATTTGAATTCATTGGCTCTAGTTTGGGAATATTTGCTTGGCACTTTGTACTAATTCTCTTATGCAGCCCCACGGTGCTGTGTGGCCTGGACAGTACTGCAGTCGTTCTGTGAGATCCACACACATGTGCCACACTGCCAGCAAGCTCCGTGTGTGCAAATCTAGATTTCTCAAAACACTGAATGAATTGTGTAAAGGGTGACTTTCAAATTAAATTTAAATCCATTTAGATAACTCTCCAGTTGTTTCCTATTCTTCAACTTGCAATGAAGTTTTACCGACACTCTTCTTGTACAAAATGAAGTACTGCTATTGCAGACAAGGTAGAAAGTTGGAGTGGTTTCTATAGAAGAGGAAAACGTAGCCTATCTATTAATTATATTTGAACCAGGTCCCCTATACTTCCGTAGAGGCATATATGGGTCATTTGTTCCCATGAGGCACAAATTTCCAAATAGACTCCAGCCTTACTTATAATCCTGGTAAAAATGGCTGTTACAATCATGTTGAAGCATGTTTGGCTAGCAAATGTTTATCGTTCAAACAGAGCTACAGAGAGAAGCCTAGTTAATATAATTGTTAACAGTGGTTTCCTACTTGCAAACATTTGTTGTTATATCTTCAGCAAATAACAGATATACCTTTTGTTCCTCTTCTATCATTTAACTAAAGTACAATGTGTTCTTCCTTATAGGAATCCCAACATCTGACTCCAGGATTCACCTTACAAAGTAAGTGCTTTTGAAAATTTCTTCTTAGTTCAAGAATCCATATTCTTTCCTCCTTCACTTTTCCCTGTTTCCCACTCGGTGTCATTAAAAGAGCAATAATGACACACTATTTTATTTGATATATCCAATTGCTTCCATTTTTTATCTGTTATTCATGGCAGGAGGCAATGAAACCATGTGACTGAGGGGGCTGGCTGTTAGGAGCCTAATTTAATTCCAAATAATCACGTGACAGTAGAAACATGAACAGTAATTGTGCCCTCTCTTTTCAGAGTGGAGTGATCCAACCAGCAGAGCTTCTACAAAGTCAGTATCATTCAACTTGTGAGTACTGGGGCTCCCAAACTAGGCTTCCTCTCGGGTATTGGGCAGGGAAATAGTGCCTTGATGTTGAGCTCTTTTTTTCTTGTTCCTTCCTGCTCCTTGACACTGTGAATCCCAATCCACAGTAATAAGTGCTTTGGTTGAGAGGCGAATCAGACTTCCTGTTGTCTAAGTCCATTCAAACTGCTGTAACACCACAAGTTGAGTGCTTATAAATGACGGAAATATGTGTATTATGGTTCTGGAGACCCGGAAGTCAGAGATCAAGGCACCAGAACAAGTGGTATCTGCTGAGAGCCCATTTCCTCATGGACAGCCATCCTCTCACCCTCACCTCACATGGCAGAAGGGATCAGCAGTCTCTCTCGGGCCTCTTTTAAAACCCAGGAATGGTAGCTCACACTTCTAATCCCAGCACTGACTTGGCAGGCTGAGGCAAGAGACTCATGAATTCAAGGCCAAGTTAAGCTCTGTAGCAAGATCCTGTCTCAAAAGTCCAAAACAATTAAAAACACAAAGTAGATATGAAGGCACTAACCCCATTCATGAGGCCTGCACTCTCATGACCTAGCTACTTCCCAAAGGTACCACCTCCTAATGCCATCACTTTGGGGGTGAGGACTCAAATACTCAGGCTATAGGACCCGTGATAAGTAAGTAGCAGTAAAAATGAATGTGCTCACTATGATGTTCTCCAGCGAAGCACACAGAGGCTAGGTCAGTCTCTGGGATAGGAAAGTATAGTAATTTCAGTGAAAAACATCAATAGCAGGCTTGTTGCCCACAGTCTGACTACTTGTTTGGGCATCATGTAAGTAGCTACAGACACCATTATGCATAATAGCTAGCTGCAGCCAACTAGGTTGGGTAAGTGATGGCACATCTAGACAGCCACGATTGCACATGACATGTCGTGTGGCTTGCTATGGCCAGTGAGCCCAAGACTATTTGCAGGTCATCTGGCATCTATATATTAAAGACAAACAAGATCAGCTGAGAAGTGAGAGAATAAGATTATCATATGGTGCCAGGTTGAAGTTCAGAAGCCAGGGCCCTATAGTTTGTTCAGCACTGTCTTCATTTTTTATTAACGTTAACTGAAGGAGGAGTTTGTAGAAATTAATTTCTTCAGATAAACTATTGTAGATTTTTAAATATCCATTCGTCCAAGAATATACCAAGGGAGTATTTCTCTCACAACTTCTTTTCTTCCTAGTAATAGAAAATGGAAGTTGACGTTTCTGTGTAGTCATACATATTTGAAGATTTTCAAAATGGAATAATTTATGGTGTTGAAGTGGCCTAATGTCATATTTGAAGCGAATTGGTCACCTTTTGGAAGATCATGAAGAATTGCATAAAACAACTGGGAATGATTCCCACAAAGTCAATGCCAGTTCTAATCCACATTCTTGTTGACATGTAGCAGCAAAGCCCCAAAGCCCTGACCCCATCCCCAGCCCTCTTATTTGGATTTCTGGCCTGATCTTCCCCTTCTAATTCAAAGCTCAACTTCAGCAACCAAGGATCCTCAGTTTTAGACACTGGTAAAATACAAGAGAAGAGGATAAATAAAACCACAACCCAGGCATAAGGGCCAAACTATACGGAAGCACAGAAATCAAAATCATCTTTATATTGGTGAATTCAGCTTTTTCATTAATCACATAAACAAATTGTCCTTCACTTTATTATCCTCCTCTCCTACCTCAACCTTACCCACATTAAAAATGCAGTGAAACACACACACACACACACATTTGGAAAATCACTGCAGGTTTACAAACATGAAAATTATTTTCTGATGTAAAATGATCTTACTCCAAAAGTATGAGTGTTAGGCTACCATGGTGCAATACGCTGCTTTCCATGTATACCATAGACTGCAATATTTCAGTAGTTTGTAACTAACAGAAATAAACTCACTAGTGGTGCTTTATACTTGGAAACTGCATTTCAGAGTACAGCACTTTATAGCACAATGGTATACGGGGCAGTCAGTAAGAGGAAGCGTTAGTCAAAGTAGAAGGCACTGAGTCCATTTTGTGAATGACCTGCTCTCTCTTTTGGGCTGCTTGACCTAAAGTCCAAGCCCTGCCCATCAAATTTTAGCTGGAATAAGTTCCTTCTTATGGTAGGGTATAGGTTTAACATTGGACAAATCGTAGTTTTCATAAAGTAGTTTTCTTTTAGCTTCCCAATTAGGATCAGCTCAGCCATTACTATTATTTTCCCACATTTTACCACAGTGTTTTGAAGCCAACTTCTAGGACTTGCCATGTGGCGGGCAATCCTCAGGCAATTGAGAACATTTGGAACATAGACTGCTGGTGCCTGGCAGCAGATGGGAAGAAGCCCCTAAGCTAGCTGGGCCACTAGAAAGATGCCCACCCGGAGTGGGCAGTTGTACTGGGCATGTCCCCCCCACTTAATGCAATGGAGTTTAGAGTAGTGCAAAATGGAATCCCTTACTTGCTGGGACACTTTACACATTTTCTTTACCTTGGCTTGCTTTCCCTGGTTGACAAAACAAAGATCTTCCCTTTGCCTGTGGCCAGGTCTGAAGATACTGGCCACCGTGTGACTGGCAACTGGCCGGGTCACTCTTCCTGCACGACAGCTGCTGCTTTCTCTGGGCCTGACCCGAGCACATGGCTGGCCTTCCAGAGAACTGGGTGTTTTCTGTTCGCTTGGTGTACTTCATCCAGTTGCGGTGCTTTTCACAGGGTGTGCACCACCCAGGTGACGCCTGGGCTGCTCCACCCGGAGCCCTGAATGCCGGGGAGGCAAGAGCACTGCACTGAGGGATTGGGTGAGCTGAGTTGGAGCCTCTGCTCTGTTGGAATTGAGGCCTTGGTGGGAAACACTGACGTGGGGTGCGGAAAGTGTGAGTTTAAATCATAGGAGAATTTATCTTTATTTTAAAGTATACAGACCGAGTCGCTTAAGGAAAAGGAAACAAATTAATAGGCATATATCTGGGTACACACACAATCACTTGTCAGAATTTAAACGTAAGCATTCTCTTTAGTAATTAAACCTAGCAACATAAATGTACTTTTGGCTTTTGTGTGTGTGATATACTGGGAATTGAACTTAGACCCTTCTCCCTGAGCTACATCCTTTTTTTTTTTTTTTTTTTGAGAAAGAGAAAGAGTGTATGTGTCTCACTAAGTACTAAATTACCCAGGCTGAGATCCTCCTGCCTCGCCTCCCAGAGTACTGGGACTAAAGGTGTGTGTCATCCCACCAGCTAAAAGGACATTTAACCTTAATCCTTAATCCTTTCTGAAGGATAGAAGACCCAGCAGCTCTCTTCCCCACTGCCTACCTTTAGCCTCTATGAGACTGAGCTGCATCACAGTCTTTGCAAAGGTCTTGCCCACATCTTCTGAGTTCAGTGGGGTTTCTAGCCTGCTCCAAAAATGGTCTGTGTCCCTTAAAAAGGGCAAGGCACAAACTTGAGAAGGTTGACATGTTTTTCAGAGCTATAGAGTTGTCTATCTGCACAGTACTATCATATTCATTCTCTCTCTAAAGGATGCACCACTTCAGTTACCAGATTCAGTGGACACATCAGACATTGTGTGACTGTGTAGTTTCTTAGTGGAGCCATTAAAAGCAAAGGGGTAGAAAACAAAGACCCAACCAAAGAACTTGGATTTTCCTTATTGAATTGCATTGCTTTATCTAATTGATGATAACACTTGTCAGTCATTTGCCATAGAGCACCCTTGAGAAAATACTTGACCTGTTGTTTTTGTTTGTTTGTTTGTTTGGGGTTTTTTTTGAGCCATCCCAAGTTAGAACAGATAAGGCACACCCAGTTGCCCTGGGAAGAATTTTCAGGCAGCTTCCGTGAACTCATGGGAGTCCATCCAGTTGGCCTGTGACTTCAGTTAGTTTTGCGAGTACAGTTGAGAACGTGCCAGCTGCAAACATCAAGGACCTTTGTGACTCTTGGTTGTTAACATTTGGACTCTATCCAATTGGAAACCATCCAAACCCGCTTTTAACCAAGCAGCTCTTGTCTTTAAAGCCATGCTATCAAGAACGTCTGGATGGTTTCCATAAAGGCACATGTAACCATAATGCAGTTTTGCCTTGCCGTAAATCTAGTTGCTGTACTTACAGTATTAGTGACATGTTTTAAAACATCCCTGCCAGGGAGGTGATGAAAGGCCACGTGGAGACAGATGGGTTGTGGCCAGCCTCGGTTTATCTGTGGGTGCTGGATGTGCATGTCACATGAAAACATGCCTGAATGTAGCTCTAGGTGGGAAGAAAGGAAACGGTACTATCACCAGAATGGCAGAAATCTTAATAACCACTGTGCTTTTGAGCACATGTGCCAGGACCCATGCCAGGCTCGTCTATGTCCATTTGCCCAAGTAAGCTTACCAGCCATCCATATCGTGCCATATCATTCTTATTGTACAGGGGAGTAAAGCAGAGATAGAATGCTGTCCCTCTGCCTACAGTGTGCACAGTCTGTTGGAAGACAAACTAACCATGCACGCTTATCTGGAATGAATGTTTTGACTACAAACATATAGAAGTGCCATCTAAGTATCTTTGCTCCTTGGTAGGAAAGTTGGAGTGCAGACTGAAGGCCCTGTGGATTCAAAACCTCCTTTCTTCCCACTGAGATGCCCTTACATATATGATCTGATGCATTCAAGGACTAGGTACTCAAAGTTTGGCCTTTCGAACTGTAAGTAAATGAGTAGAGCTGGTTGCCAGGAATGAGTCCCACAAGAAATTGTACCTCTCTTCTTTGGAAGATATAAAACTGGATGTAACTGCTTTGTTAACTAAGATATCATTATTTTTAAACTTTACTCTAAATGTTATGAACCATTCATTACCATAGAGAATAAAAAGATTGTGAGAATGTTTTTCAGATTGTAATATCTGATACAAGCATTGCATTGTTTCTTAGATGAATTTCAAATAATTTTTATTACCCAAACCCTTACATTTATTACAGCCTTTCTGCCAAAACTTTCAGCATTGAAAACACTTCCTTTCAGACTTTCATGTCAGATTTCAGAACTGCCGTGCTGTATTGAGAGCAATGCAACCCACATTCTAGCAGTTTCATACATTCTCCCCTAAGTAGATGTTTGGTTTGCTAGTTAGATGTAATTTCAGGAGCAAAGTGACTGGGTAATGCAAGAGAGAAAAAAATGACTGTTATCTTCTTAATCAACTTAATTCTTAAACAAAATACATAATTTGGTACTTGAAATTTAGAAATACTGATAATCGGTTTCAAGGCTTATAAAAGCCACAATAACTCTCCTGAAAAACTGGTGATCTCGGTGATGTTCAGGAGTTTCAGTTTTAAACCGAGAAGTATGCCAGTTCTTGCTTTTAACCTGTCTTGCATGCCCTGTGACTCAGAGCTTGCCAACTTTTCATAAGGACTTAATATATTTTTGGAAGTTCTCCATTGCATCAGGGACAGCCACCTGGGAGCAGAGTAAACAAAATTTGGCAGCCTGTTCAAGCTGTGAATTAAAGGTAATTCACAGTATGAAATGAATCAGCATGAGGTCCTTAAGAAGAGTAATCAGACATCAAGAGATTTTTATGTTGAGGATTGTATATTGGCTAATGTGACAACAAGCAATATTGGCATTTGGAATGTTCACACCAAGGAGCGCTGAAGCTGATGGCTGACTTGCTAGGTGCCAGGACTGAAAATCAGGGCACCTTCACAAAGAGAATTGTAGATTTCTACTTCTATCACACAAGCTAAAGATATAAATGTTTTTCACTCAGCTAGCATAGTTCAAAGATCAGATTTGGTTTTGACAGTGTTTTGTCAAGGGCCCACATCTAGAGTAGGAATTTTGTTTTTCAGGTGGATTTTGAGATACCTCTGTATTGGAGCAAGTTCTTTCTCTCAAGGAAAAGTTGAATATCCCTTCTCCATGATTTGCATTCATATCTTCATTCATTCATTCACTCACTCATTCATCCATTCAAGTTTTCATTCCTTTCAACAAAGATCTATTCAGTCCCTAGTGTATGTAAGGCTCTGGACCACACACTGGTAACTTTGAGGGGAACACTGTACATCCTTCTTCAAGAGCTGAAGATTAGATTTGCACTGATAACACCACTAATCAACCAGCTCAGACTTACTGAACACCTAATATGTGCCAGGTTCTCCTTCTCTTTACAAGTCCATGGAGTTCATCATCATCACAGAAACAGAGTCCTCAGTAAGAGTCAACAGCTCAGAGTCATCGAGTAAGTTGTTCAAAGTGCCACAGTAATGAAGGGTGGAGCCACGATGGCTCCATAGCGAGTGTGTATTCTTCCTACATCAAAGCTACTGCGTGAACGCTTTGGAGATGGTTGTATTGATTTGAAGTCAGGTGTGATCTTGCTCCCGGAATTAGATCAAAGTGCACTAACCACAATTTGGGCCCAAAGGATTTGAATCGTGGATTTAAATATTATTGAGTTCAGTCTTGCATAGTATGCATACTGCATATACCAATGATTGTCTTTTCAGTTATTAGATCATAAAACGCTACAATCCGAGATACTTTTCATGTGCATAGTGATTGATAATTTTAAAGAATTTTCACATAATACATTAGTCTTATGTGAACATTGGAGCAATCCTGCTAGGAAACCAGGTGAGAAGAAGCCAGGCATACAGAGGGAAAGATATTTGCCCCAAGTCTCCCACTTAGAGAGTGGCAGAGCTGGGACTAGAACCAAGAATTCTGCATTCCCATTAGAACATGCTGCCTTGTCCCCAGATTCCCCAGGTGACTAAAGAGCCAGAACTCATCAATCAATCCTGACATCTCTTCCAGGCCAAGGTAGAGAAAATACAGTGGCAGTGTAGACAAACCCCATGGACCATTTCTAGAAATTAAAAAGAAACAACAACAAAAAATCCCAACAGAAACTAGAATAGCTGACAAGAAATATCTGCCCCACTTCTAAACTATTCATTTTGTTTTTCCATCCTATCAAGCATCTCACAAAGAGCTGGATCCTTGCCACAATTACATTATTGGGAATGTTATGTTGAAATGGTCTGCTCCTGACACCTTCTCAGAGCTGCTAAAAGCCCTTCCATTTTACTGATGAGTGAGGAGTCGTCGGTAGAGTACCACAGATGCATGCACAGTTACAGCTGGAAAATCAGTTGAAAAATCTGACAAATGCCTTTCTTTGTGGATCATCCAACCATTTTAACAATGGGAACCAAAAAAAGAAAAAGTTTCAAAGCTGTCTGATTGACATCTCCAAATACGCTGCCAAGCTTGGGACACGGTAGGGGCAGGGGATGGAGTAGGGTGGGGCTGGGCATACCTTCTGAAAACCAAGTGAGCCCAGTGTCTTTTCTTTGCTACCCTGGGGCTCCTGACATCAGAGATCTGCAAGTACAGCAGTGCTCTGCCTTGTCCTCTCTTCATCTAATGTTCTAGCTGGCCGGAGAGAGCAGAGATGTAGGGAGAGATGTCCAGAGAGGCAACTCTGCAAGCTCCACTGCCCGATTCCCGGAGTCATTTGTTTCTGCAACAGCTGCTCACTTTTTTAAAATCTCAAATATATATCTCAGTATGTTAACTATAAGGAATATTCTTAAATTTTCAAAAGATACTTTTGAAAAGTATCTGATCTTAACAATATCCAGAAATCACCAAGGCTGTCTAGACTTTGGAAGAGTTATTATAAGTTTCTCCAAAGTAGATTTCATGCATCATGGTACAAAACTAAAGGAATAAAGTAAACTTCACGTGAGCAGTATACTCAGTAATTATAGCCACTACTTCTCAGTACCTGTTATATGCCAGATGTATGGCAAACATTTTACACACATCAGCTAGTTCGTCTTCACAACAGCACTATGTGATGGTTATTGTTATTATCAGAGCAGTATCATTATCACCACCATCACCAGCATCATTCCCAGGACTTTCCTCTAAAGGGCTCAGAAATGGTACCAAAGAAATACCTGTGCCACACAGCCAGTGCCCGTGCCAACCCTGGAAGGCAGGATTGCCAGCCTAGTTCACTTACCTTATCACATTACCTCTTCTTAGCCTCTCTGAGTGATAGATATGATTAAGCTAATTTCACGGAGAAGGAAATTTCATCTCATGGTAGTTAAATGACTTGCTCAAGATCACACAGATGGAAGCTGAAATTTCACTCTGGGATTCTTAAATTCAGAGCTCAAACATCTTTTATACCATATCTGCCTCATTCATATAAGGTTTCAATTGAGCCGTTACTGTGAGATAAGGAGGGAAAAAAATATTGATGGCGATACCCTCTAGTTCTGTGGCATTACGTGTTTTCCCATATACTGCTCACTTGTCAAATTTTGTCTCTACACAATTCTTGGTGCCAGGAAGCAAGGCTGAGACTTATCATTGCCCTGAAGAGACCACAGCTGTGACTTCCACTTTGGGGTGGCTCACATACCAGCTCACTCAATCCTCTGTCATATCATTTAATGAATTCACTTAGTGCTTTCCTGACCTTTGTTTATTCGTATAATGAAACAGGTGATCTGTTACTCAGATTCACTAGTAAATTGTGTGGGCATCAAATGATCTCAGGAATGGGCTTTGTGGACAATTATTTGCATGGTTCTTACTCCATATGAGAGGTAGGGAATGTCATGTTCAGATGGCTTAAGTGAGGTGCCCATGCTCATATAGCTAGTAGTGTTGCAAAACCTCAGTCTCAAGCTTCTTGACTCCTAGTTGGGGACATTTTTTTGCTACCTGTCACCATCATTTCTCAAGACTGATGTGCCAATGTGGTTTGAATGAAAAGATCAACTACCAGTGCTGCCAGAGGGCAACAGACTTAAAATTAGCAACCATATGGGCCAATCTTCACCTAGATACCCCCAGCACACCCCAGGATGTCTTGTCATGTCACAGAGACCTAGTGCACTGTCTCATCAGTTATACCCAAGGATTCAGGTGACTGATAGCTTGAGCACTTGTAGAAAACTATGAAAACTTTCGAAAATTCACACAGCTTTTACAATCCCAGTGTTATAGAATGGGATTTGGGGTTAGGGCCCCTATTTATCTTCATGCTTTCTTGCAGTGCTTTTTTCTTCTGAGATTGAAGAGGACCTAAAACTGGTGACTTGTCTTGCCCTTTACTAGTGGATTAGAATTCCAGGTTGCTACTATGGAAACCTGTACCTTGAAAATTAGATCCGAGTGAGTCACTAAGAAATGTAGAAGTGCACTGATGCCATGAACTTTGAAGAAAAGGTTGCTTACAGTTGTCAATGACAGCCTCTTAATTGAAATAATCTGCCTGTCCTTCTGCTAGAATGAGTTTGTGTGTCGTGGGGAGCGGAGACAAAAAGATTATATCCTGATGGATTTCTTAAATGTGAAAAATGACTGTGGTTTGAAGCAAAGCTGTTTTCTGCAAGAAATTTAAATCAACTTCAGCTCAATTTGTGCTATTCAGAAAGAACTATGGTATTCCGTATTCACGGTGGCAGGAAGCCAAGATATGCAGTAAAGACACAGAGAAGATAGTGCTGAGGTTCTACCCCAGACAAACCCCAGTAGCCCCAGGATCCAAATGGCAGCCACTTCCAAACCACAGATTTCTATGCCCAGGCATCTGGGCAGCTGGGGAATGCAGAGCAGCAGCATAACAGACTCAGATCAGGAGGACAAGCCATCACCTATTTGCCTAGTGACTTAAAGAGCAGAAGTCAGATTGATGCTCCCAAAGCCAGGGAAGTGAAACAAGCAAAATAGGGTATCTTCCCTTTCAGCAAGATGCACAATGGAGGCATTGGTAATTTCAGGGATTCCCTCATGCATTTATCTAAAGGGCACCACATCATGGTGGCCCAGCTTTATAATTAGCTGTGGCTATGTCTGTGGTTCCTTAACAAGATGGTTTTTGTTTGGTTGAGCCTTTTTCTTCTCCCTTCTCTTTTCTTACATGCTCACAACAGAATTTTAACACATGTTTCTAATGCCACACAGAGAAAATAACTCTTTAACTCTCTCGAAGAGATAATTTCAGACAAGAAGTGATGATACTACTCTAAGCAAGTTGGCATACTCTTTTGCACCCAGAATATACCAAATATTAACCCTGCTGGACAATACAGCTGGGACTAAAGGCCTTACCAACTCTACTCTCCTCATGGTGAGAAAATACCTGGGAGGGGAAGATCTGTCCAAAGACTACCCCTCGGGGCACATTTACCTCTCTTCTCACTCTTCAGCCTGGGTGCCGAGGAGACCGTGATAGTGATGAATGACTCGTGTTCCTCCTCCGAACCGAGGGAAAGCCCTTGAATCACCACCAAATGCCAGCTGGACTGTAGAACCACAGGAAACGGTGCTTTTGGAGCTTCTAATAGGCTCACAAATTTGTGAAGTCCAGAGTAGATGGGAGAGTATCCATCTATCTGGTTCCTCAGCGGCTGGTACAGGACCTGCTACTTATTAATAACCAGAAAACATCATTGAGAGTGTGGGAGGTAGTAGAAGAATGATCTTGAAGAT
Source organism: Heterocephalus glaber (assembly GCF_000247695.1). The sequence continues at coordinate 1,481,531 of NW_004624883.1, forward strand.
ACCAACTTTTCTGTAGTAATAGTACTATTTTCACAGGCTTCATTCTTACATTCCTCAACACATGGAAAAGGTGGCACCATAAAAGGAAATATACAACCATGCATGCAGGTATGACTGGAAATAATACAGGGTAAACCTGAAGTGGACAGGCTCTGAGGCAGAATACTGGGCTAAAACCTCAGCTGCACCATGCTTCAGTCATGTGATCTTGGGGCAAGATGCTTAACCTCCCTACTATTTCATTTCCTCATCTGTAAAACAGGGTGGTACCAGCACTTACATCCTGGGACTTGCTGATTGGGATACTTAATATGGTGCCTGGGACATAAGATTTTCTTAATAAACATTAACAATTGTTATTAATTATGCTCATGAATAGTATGGGCATTATTGCTGAGTCTCTGGCGTGAGTGCTACTTGCACTCCATTTCAGTCTTCAGCCACCGGGGGAGCCTTTCATGCCTTTCCCTGAGCTGCCCCAGTGGCCCTACCTGGAGCAAAACCTCTTCAAAATGAGGAAATGCAGACTACATTGAACATTTCCTCTGCTGATCCTCACATCCCAGTCCCTGAAGGTAAAAATAGAGAAGATCTAGAATATCTTAAACACATACACTTTGGGTAATAGGCACATTCTTCTCATTCTTAAAGCTCGCCCTAACATCTTATCACAATCACAATTGTACTTTTGTTACTGTTTTAAACATTAAAGGAAGGAACTTAAGTGCCAAGCACTGTGCTGAATGTTTCATATCCATTAACTAATAGCTAAGCACTACTCAATGGGAAGGATGTACTACTGTTACCTGCATTTTACCCGTGAGGAACAGAGATTCATGAATTAAAGCTAAATTTGCATAGCCAGTAATGATGAATCTATGATTTGAACCTATGTCTCGTTGCCTCCAAAAAGAAAGCCCTTACTTCACCTTATCTTCCTGCTGCCCATTGAATCTCCAATCTCATAATCCACCTGAGCTCAACTGTCTTGAGAAGTGGCAGCCCCACCTCAGAGCTAACAGGGACAGCAACAGAGAGGAAACACTGGTGGACAAGAACTTGACCAGAGCCATTCTCTGCTCCTGATTGCCAGGATAGCCTCTTCCTATTTGTAAAATAACTACTGGAATAATTTCCTGAGTCATATCCTTGATTGCTTGGCTCAAATATGTGTAACTACTTTTAAAACATAATAAGCGTAATGCCAGTTTTCTAATGAGGTAGAACAGAATCCTTTTCTGAATTCCCAGTTCTTTGTGTGCATAAGGGAAATTGTCTGAATAAGAATACCCATGAATAAAATTTCACGGAATAGCCCCTGCCATTCTGTGAAATAAACACTGTATTATTCCCTCACCTAAGCAAATCATTCTTGATGCTACGTATCTACTTGTGTTTCCTTGGTCTGAAAAGATACTTCAGATTCTGCCTTTAATTGTTATCAGGATTGGCTATGAATCCCTTGAGAAATAAGCTTGTTTTTGCTGGGAGAGAAGAGAAAATAACATTTAAATAGGTTTTAAAAATAAGAATGGAATCTCAGAAGACATGCTATTGTAGAACACACTGTATATCAAAATATATAAGTATGTACTTGTAACAGTGACTTAGTAAACATATTGTTGAGTGAACTATGAAAAATAATCCACCAAGGTGCTATTTCCCTTACTCCTAAGCACTGAGTTAAGAGAGTATTGCCATAAAGTAGATGCGCACTGTTTAAAAATATTTGTGTGTGTTTTTATAATATTTTTTTCAAGCCCAATAGACTAATTTGTTTGCTTCTCCTGTTAGGAAAAGTACACTGTAAGGAATTTAGCTATGCAGTATATTGAGATGAGGTCCAAAATAGTTTTAGAAAATAACAATTCTGAGCAAAGAAAAACTGTAACATAAATTAATTTTATAAAATAGAATAAAAAGGGGTTCAGTTAAATCTTTCTACTCTATCACATAGCTTAGCATTTCCAACTCATCATGTTTGCTACTGGCACCTTTATTATAAGAGCTTAAAACCATAGATAAAATAAGTATGTAATATAAATAAATAAATTACCATGCTCCTCTGTTAAGAGACTACCATTGTGGAAGAGTAGCTCTCTGACATAACATTCTTTGCATGCGGTTTTTATGTTAAATTCCTAGAAGCCCTGTTCAAAAATTATACAATAATAGTATAAAATAATAGATGTTCCAAAGCATACATCCCTTGATTTTTTTTGCTAAAACTTTTACATCTGAAAAAACAGTGACTTGACTTTTCAAATAGCATTTCAATTCGTGTTTATTATATTTTAATTCCATGTTCAAAGAAAGTTTGATGAGTCTGGAGCAGGGGCACACACCTGTAACCTCAGGTAGTTAGGCGTCTGAGGCAGGAGGACAGCAAGTTCCAGGCCAGCTTGGGAAACTTAGCAAAGTCTTGTCTGAAAATTAAAGGTAGGGAGGAAAAAGGGAAGGAAGGGCTGGGAATGTAACTCAGTGGCACAGCACTTAGCTACCATGTGTGAGGCACTGGGGCCAAGCCTATGAACAGAAAAAGAGTTTCATAACATATGATGAAAAGAATAGAAAGAACACAAAAAAGACAATTCATTATACACATCAAAACATGTTAAAACATCTCCAAGTTTAAAGCCATTAGAGAATCCCCCCCGATTTTAACCTATAATATAAAACTCTATTAGTGATTTAATTCCAAAATGAAAATGCTGCATATATGGAAAAGTCTCAAAGCAGTATTTCCTAGAAATAGAATTTCACTAGCTTCTCCTTTAAAAAAATAGCAAGCAATAAACTAGATGAATCACAGCAATCTTTCTTGATGGAATAAACCAAGAAAATACGCATTCACGTGCCCATGTGAATATTACCGGCGAGTTGGCTGTATGATGGCTATCATTTAATGATTATAATGCACAATTTTACATGAGAGAGAAAAAGAAAAGACATATATAGATGTTTTCCCACTTGACATAAACCTGTCACAAAAAATTTTGGCATATATTTACAAATAGATAAAAAGATAATTTTTCACCGTTAAAAAGAATCTTTCACTTAGAAAATGATTCACTGCAGGTTTCCTCTAAATAGTAATCTCATCTCATGCATTTACAATACGGTTTGATTTTTAAAACATCAATTTACATGCACTTTCCAGAAACAAATCTATTGTGCACAGTGATGCTTACTTGTATAGGATAAAAAAGCAAAAATTTTTTAAAATGGAGTCCATGGTTTATAGAGTTTGCTCATCATTAATATTAATTATTTATAGTCCAGCAGCTTTTGTTAACACAAGCCGAGATGGAGATGCCACAGGCTGCCTCAGAGGTAGCTCCATAATGCTCATTCATAATTAGCAAAATGGCGTATTTCAGTAGCAGTCAATCAAACGCAGCCTCGTTCTTGTTCTCATGGGAACCTAATCCTTCAGTCCCTTCTTTCCCCTTAAGTTTGCTTGGTTCATGGACATATCCTATGAGCTGAAAATCGAACAATAAATTACTGAGAAAATTAGAGGAGTTTTCAGGACTTAACATTTGGCAGAATGCAATTGTTAGTGTGCAGAATACCACAGCCAACGTGAAATGGACAGATTAGTAACTGGAGGCGTGGCGTAGCATCTCTCAGTACACACATTCTCCAAAGACTCCTGGAAGCCAGTGTGGAAAGGTTACCCAGCATCGTCAATTTGAATATAGCAAAATGCCACTGGAAAAGGGCCAGGCCTGAGCTGAGCAATGTCATTTGAGAGCCAGACACCCAAAAACTACAGGCACATCTGGAATGCATAAGACACATCTCCTTTCTGTGTCCTGTGTCCAATAAGGTACTGGCTAGTTTGGTTTTTTAAAGAAGCGTGTTCAGTCTTTCTCAGGGAGAAGGTCAAACCACATAGTCACACTTAGCAGCAATTTTGAGATTCAGCTGTGGTGCTTCTCTATTCTTCTAAGAAGCTTTCTTTAGGGAACTCATCCCTTTTGTCATGAAAATAAACAGCCCCTAAAATAAATCCAAGCATTTAAGGTCCTCACTACAATAATTTGGCTAAACATGTTGTTTACCTTCCATGTAGAATTCATCTTCAAAAGATTTTCCAAAAGTATTTCTGAACTGATTACATAGGGTTAATCCTGTTTGTTTGTTTGTTTTTTTAACTTGTAGAGCACTAATGTGAGACTTTTAAAATGTAATTGTCTTAGAAAATTTCCAAGAACAAATTGAGCTTCTTAACTTTAAAAAGAAAAGGTCCATTCCTGTGTTCACTTGTAACTACCAGCAGGTCCGTGGGAGGGTTTTATGTCTGTGTCGCTGAGTGATTATATAGAGTTTGAGTACATTGACTTTCACGTCCTAACTGAAAATTGGATTTTTTACTGTGCTTTTAAAAACATTCCTTATTAGTATTAAACAACTTTCCCTGGAAGCTTTGAGCTACATAGTCTTACTTATGCCATGCAAATTATGTGACTATATGAGGCAAATAAAATCACAGGTAAAGAAAATAACCTCACTTTTCTGCCAATTATGTAGCAGTGTGAGGCAAAACTATTTTACATATGAAATACCTCGATTTATTTTTGCTAAATGGTTCACCATGTAATAGTTACCTTGAAATATGAATTGGTATTCAGCCTCATCCCTCTCTCCCCAAAAAGAGGAATTTGATGGGACAATGTATTTGGGAAACAGTGGTTTAAGAGAAACTAACAAGTCTTTTCATTGTAGGAATTCTTTGAGCCTTTAATATGCTAATGTTCAGTGTGTTTCTACAAGAGGGGTGTAGAACATGAAGTGTTTCCCAAACTGACTTGGCCATAGAAAATTTTTTTTCTCCAGAATACCTACTAATCTCATGTGAAATAGTTTGATCCCCACCAATCTAGATAACTACATCATTATAGATTTCTCTGTGCATACATAGCCTCAGCTTCAATATCTACCTGGAGTGCAGATGCTCATTATTTTTTATCTTGCCATTTTCACTCCGTTTTTTCTCTGGTTGCCTCACCAGATCAGAAAGTCCACTTCAAATCAAAGGTCCCTGTTAGGGAGCCTAGTGAAATCTGACAATTTATATTCAAAAAGCATGATTTATTTTATATTTATTTTATATTGATAATACGGAAGGTGTTCTGAAAACCCACCACCTTTCACCAGAACATTCTTTTGTGAGGAGCCTTTTGTCTTTTCTTCCCAGACCACCTGCAACTGTAAATTGTCTCCTGGGTGGTTGGCTCTGACCATCCTCCCTCACCGTGGGGTAAAAAGCTGGCTGAATAGAGAAAGAGCCGCTGCATACTCACTGAACATTCCTGGGAGATAATTTGCTGCCATGTTTTATAAAACCAGGGACTGGATGTGCTTAGGAGCTTTTTATTAGATATTGCCGAGAGAGATAATAGTCCTATTATCCCAGTGACTTTTGAGACCATTCTGAATGCTGGTATTATTGAAAATTCAGTGATGAAGTCAACTCTCAAATCTAAGCATGTGGATTGTCCACTCCAAGCCAGCCAGCCCAGTAAGGGCTGCTTGCCCCCACCCTCTGTAGGAATGCGTTTTGGAATGCAACCTTGCATAAACACAGACAGAAAAAACACAATTAAGAAGGCAATTTTTTTTAAATGTTGCAAAAGAGTGCTTAGTCACACACAATAGGGAGCCTGAGAAAAACATTTCCCACTTTGTTCTGGTTTTCTGTATGTGGTTTTGGGGTTGGCTTTACCAGCACCAGTAATCCTGAGATCCTGAGATCATGTAGTCAGTCCTGAACTTCCAAATCATATTTTCAGCGAGGCCAAGAATGTCTTCTTTATGTAAGGACTTTCTTGATAACCAATCTCTTACTGTGAGGATTATTTAATATGTAGTTAAGCTGGCAGGAAATTTCTGGTATTCTGATCTACATACTTAGAGGAAAGATGTTTCTGTGTACATAGTACTCAATTTAATTATCATTTTAATTACTTTATTGACTTAAACACTAATATTAAACACAATTTACTGTAATGAATATAACATACAAGCAATTTATAGATTTCATTATGTCTTCCTTATCTCATTCACATTATCTGAAGCTTGATAGTAGATAATTAGTTGATTTGATATGAAAACACCCAAAATATTGATGGACAAAAAAGATGAGCTCTGATTAGTTGAATTCTTCCCTCATCAATTACGTATTATTCTATTCTTTGTATTTATTCTTGATTTATACACAAAATTAGTAATATGCATCTTAGGGGGAGAAAGAGAGAGGGAGACCAGTGATTGCAATAACACTAACTTTGTACTATGGATGAACACAAATATTGAAATTTTAATTTCTGGTTGACTTTTTTACTTTAGAGTTTCTATTTAATCATTATCACTGCTTATTTTATGTATGCATGTTAGAGATATGTTTATTCAAATACGACTTTCTCTGCAAACTGGTAGGGTTCAATTAAGAGACTTGCCAACACAAGAATGATTCACACACACACAAAAAAAAAGAGATTAAAAGAAGATGTGGAGAGCCTGGTGAGAAAGTACAGTTCCTAAGAATGTACCCTCCCTCCTGGAGGCTGGAAGTTGCTGAGGAAAAGTGGTTTGACAGCACCACACCTACTCTAGCTGAACTCATTTTCCATGTACCAATCCTTTCTTTACATTATGTTAGCTACTTGGACTAAGAAGTTGCCATTTTATTGTATTTTGTGTTTGCAAAATGTAGTGGATTGATTGCCTATTCACTGAAGTTTGAGAATCTCAGATTGAAACATGATTCAGTCAGTAGCAAAAGTTACTTCTCCAAGAGCATTTGAAGGAACACCAGTAAAGTTCCAATGAATATTTGAAATCTAGGTTCATAGTTATGTTTTTGAGGAAATACAGAAGAGTAAGTACCCAGCTTTTCTTATATACCTGAAGCTTCATATTGGAGGTATGCCTCTTCCTCTGAGTTGAGTCTTTTCTTGCTATCTTTGTATTTTTCTTTGTCCATAAAGAGAAATGGGGTAGGGTGGGAACGAAGCTTGAAATACTAGTGGCAAAGTGAGAAGGAATGTATTTTCACCTAGAGAGAAAAGTAGAAATTAGATTCTTAGTAGTCAGAAGATTGCTATGTTTGCTGTAAGATAAAGTTCTGCTGGCAAATCAGCTCCATGTGGACCTGGCTGTGGGGTTGAAGACTCTAATTTTGTTTTCTTTCCACTCAAAATGACTTTTTTTTTTGGTACCGGGGATTGAACTCGGATCCTTGAGCTTGTGCAGCAGGTGGCAAAACCACTGAGCTAAATCCCCGGCCCTCAAAATGGCTTTTGATGAGAGACAGGAGAAAAATAAATTGACCAGTGTTAGTAGCAAAGATGTCAAAAGCTCAAAGATGTGCCGATGCTACCCTGTGAATATGTTGTTGGGGCCCAGTGCATCGGGATCAAGACTTTTTCATTTGGTGTGTGGCCAAGGAGGAATCTTTATCTCAAAGAAAAGGAAGTGGACAAATCATTGAATTTGGTTCTGCCGGTTAGCCTACCTTGAAATTCCAGAGTGGATTGGTTTCAAATGAGTAACTGATGTGGTTTTTCAAAAACTTATCCAGCTAAGTGGTTGAGGATCTAGCTCAGTCACTTTCGATCTGCTGAAGGATGCAAAGGCTTGTTGGCATCCTTAACTTCTGGTTTAATAGTTGAAAACTGGAGTACTTTTGATAGTGTGGACAGTAGAGATAGCACTGCTTCCTCTGGGTAGGTGGCATTGCCATTAAGGTAAAACCCAGTGGCATTACCATTGAAGTGCAACCCGGTAAAACACAGTGGTAAAACCCATTGGTTTGATTTTCCCCTGAGTCCCGCAGGCACAACAGCGTGTGAATAAATTTATTTTTCATGGACATCCTTTCCAGTGTCCTAGAAACAGGTCCAGATTTATGCAGATTAATTTGGTATTGTACAGCAAATTGCTACTGTGAGATATGTTTTAGAATTACTTCCTAGCTCAGGCTAATGGCTAGAATCAAATAAAACATAAAAATAGGTTTGCATAGATTGTTGTATAAATCAGATAAAGCTTTATGCTATGTACTATTGGAACTGGACACAATTTCTGCAAGCAACATAAAGGTTATTCATGTAATACTTTCATTATTTTTAGCACGAGTAAAACAAAATAGAATTAATCCATTGAATTTAGCCATCATTAACTACCATTGACTGTGATTTTTCCTGACAAGCCCTCTCTCATCTTATAACGAGTAAAACACTGGGAAAAGTCAACTAAAAAAACTGCATAACTCTAATGAAATATGCCCTTGTATTTTAGGTTTGCTCAGTTCAGACGTTTAAAATGGAGCAATTTATAACGTGTTAGCAGCAAGAACTCCATCACGTTTTCATTGAATTTATTTTCCTACTTCTTGTGAGACTCTAACTCACTCTAAGAAGACTCATGACATTTCACTGCACAAGGCCAGTCACAAATTGAATAATGTGAAATAACTTTATTAGAGAACTGAAGAAAATGATATTGCAATAATGTGTTTTACAGTAAGATTTGATAGCCCTCTAAAGATCAATGCGTGTGTTTGTTTACTTTGAAGTGAAAGGACAAAGGCTTCATAATGAAATACAGAGAAATACCCAAATTAAAGGAATCTTTGCCAGATAAAACAGCTTTCTTAGTCAGCAGTGAATTCAGAAAATCTCCCAAAGTACTTTGTAGTAGACAGAATAGCCTAGGTACTGTCTGTGATAATATGTCATTATAAAGCTGCCTTGGAATGAATGAAAGTCCTCTCGTGGCCACACAGAATAAAACATGCTGCCAGTCGCCAGGGTCTTGTCCTGTCCCAAACAAGTACTGAAAGGACACTTTATAAAGGGAGAAAGAAACAGCAGGGCCACCTTCATTTGCATCACCAAACGCTAATGATGCAGGCGCTTTTTATGGGCACACTGTGTACACAGAATAGGTTCAATTAAAGAGAAGCTATTTTCCACTGGCCTTTTCCTCACCGGGATTTTTTTTAAAAAGACAAAACAAAGACCATTTATCTGAGTAACAATACGTTATTTTTTTTAAATGAGGCAGGGTGCAGAATATAGGATAAGCAAGAAGCCTGGATCTCCATAGTTTTATCTTCGCCACTTCTTTTCTCAGCCAGTGCACTGCAGATCTCAGGAAGACACATCTTTGTTGAAATAAAATAACAATGAATGACCATCGGAGTAGGCACGGATGTTAGAGCTGACCCATTGGGAAGAATAAGATTCCAAAACTTCATAGGAGTTTAAAATCAATCTCCATTCACAGACACCAACATGAATTGCTGTCTGATATTTTTGGCCTTGAGAAAATGAGTTGGGGGTTTGAGTTCAATGCCTATGGACAGATGTTCCACAGACAAAAAAAAAGAGACTCTTAATTGGCACTAATTAGCACCCTGGTTGGCAGGGAGGGATTGACAAGGTTATTTCTATGGCACTGCTCCTCCCAATCCAGGAGGAGCTGCTCCTTCCAAGACAAGGGGACCAATGTAAGTAAACTTGTGCCTGCCGTTGGCCTTGGAGGAGCATTTGTGCCGGAGAGAGTCTTCACATTTTTAAGCTGTCAACTTAGTAAGGTTCTTTGCCTAGGATATACACTGGCTTTTATTTGAAATTAAATAATGTGTGATTAGTAGGAAACAATCAATATGGTAGAGCGACAGCCACTTGTATGTTGGCGAGTTTGCCCCTACTTAAAGAAGCAAGAACAGAAAAGAAGAAAAAGAAGCTACATTAAGGACAAGAAAAACAGCCTCAGCACATTCTAGATGTTAGCATTCGAAAAGAACCTGGAGGGTGTTTTTATATTGGCATGAATCTGTGCAACTTGCTATGTAATACATCCTTTCCATGCTTTGTTTATCATCACCTCCATCTGAAAATGGGGAAATACCATCAGCCTCATGAGAGGGCTGAAATCTGCAGAACCTGGATGTCCTGAGGGAAAAGGTGTCTTATAATTATAAGTAGCTCCAAAATGAGTGGTGGTAAAAAGTATGAATATGAGTATATGTTTAAAGAAAGAGCCTGGGGCTGTGTTCTAATAAATATTAAGCAAAGCTATTTGGAACTATGCTTTAAGTTTCTGCAAATGCTCCTCTCTCCATAATTGCAAGCTTGGGAATTATGCAAAAGTAGTTATTTTTGCATTTATTCAATTTAGTGCTAATAAGGAACTCAAAGAATGGATTAAAGTGATTAAAGTTGTTTTTAGTAAAGTGACAGATTTTCTTATGTTGTAGCATGATGGTGTTCATTTCTGAGGAGCTAGAGACGGTCTTAAATCTAGATTAAACCCTTTTTTCTCCCGGAAAAACCAAGAGATTAGATATTTGAAACTAAATAGACCCAAAGAATTCCTACAAAAACCTACACGTGTGAGAAATCGCAAGTCTATACTTGAATAAACAATTGTTTAGTCCTTTAACAATTAGCAACAGTGATCAACAATTACTGTTCTCTAATGTGAACAATACTACTGTAAGTACAAGAAGACACACAGATGCTAAGGGTTCTTATGAGCTCTTATATAATAGAAACTTAGGAATTAGCAGTCTGCACCCAGCCCTTCTCATTCATACCTGTCCATACTTTGATGTACCTCATGGATCATGCCTTGTGTCTGTGGTAGTCTGGTGTCTTTGAATTCTAGCTGTGTATCAGGATCACACACAAACACAGATTCCTGGGTGAATAGCTACCTCAGGAAGAGGTCACTGCAAAAGCTATGTAAGTACCTCAAGTTCCAAAGGCTAGGGGTTCCCCTGTCCTTCTTCAAATCCATCTCTTCAGCCCCTCTGAGTCTCTGTCCACACTCTAGAACTTCCTTTTGGTCCACTGATGCCCTGAGTCCTTCAAGGCATTTCCCTTGACACCAAACGTCTAGCACAAGTGGAGAAGCAGGCGCAGTCAAGCCCAGCCGCACAACCAGATTCTCCACCTCCTTACCACGAACAACTGACAACCCTTCCCCATCAGCAACTCGGATGCTGACTGTGCCCACACCCCATCCAAGTCCCAAGACCTGGCCCGCGCATCACGGGGCCAGCCACCCCCCAACTAGCCCCTTAGCACACCCTTCGAACAACCTCCTCCCCACACCCCAGTTCCTACTGTCCTCAGGCTCACACAACTCTGTGGATCCCAGATATCCCAGCAGTGATTTTCAGGGTCTGTAGCCTCTGTTTCCCTGGAGGGACCTTAATCGGGAGGATTGTGTGGCTAGAGTTCTACTTTAGAAAGGACAGGTGAGGTATGCTGAAAGCTTGAAAAAAACTTGGGGATAAAGAGGGTAGGATAGGCTGAGTGGAATGAAATGTCTACATTCCCATCAGTGGGACTGAATGATGAGAGATGTGAAATGAGGGAGAGGATAAGCAATTTTAAAATGGCTCTAAGATTGCTTGGAAATGTGCGTAGATGGTAGCACTGGAGAAATTTCTTAGCCTGTTATTGCTGCTCTAAAAAAAATTACCTTAGATGGGGTAATTTACAAATAAGAGAAATGTACTTTCTCACAGGTCCAGAGCCCAGTGAGGAAGAATGCTATATCCTCCCATGGCACGGGGGATAGAAGGACAAAAAGGGACTAGCTACTTCCAGATTGCCTTGTCTAAGGCACTCCATAGATGGTCTAGACTTATGATAGTTCACTGTACAATTTCTCAGGTCTCTGCTGCTGGGAAAGCATTAGACATTCAGTAGAAATTATACTTCAAACTTCTCATTTGATCTTTTCTTAGGCTAGCCCTACATAGCACAATCCTCTCTCCTGATTGGAGGCGGTGGCAGTGAGCTCCCAGTCCACCACTGAATCAAGAGGAAACAAGACTGGTGCCAGTGTTTATTGCATATGGTGTTTTGTGTTTTCCAACCCTATAATGTCTACAAAATGTCCATTTGTACATCCTGCTTCTGGTGCATTAGATGCATGTTTGACTTGCCATCTTTTCAGATGATGATGGGTATGTCCTATCATATACAGAGGAGCATTTCTAATCCCATGCGTGCCCTAATCACCTCCTAAAGCCCCACCTCTTGATACTGCTGCACTGGGGATTAAGTTTCAACTTGTATTTTGGAAAGGATATCATTATTCCAAGCATAAAAGAAAGATGCAAAAATGAAGCATAAGAATGAAGTACTGATACATGACGGGACATGGATGGATTTTGAAAGCATTATGTTAAGTGAAGGAAGCCAGGCACAAAAGGACACATAACATATGAGTCCATTCATAGGAAATACCTAGGATGGACACATTTATAGAGGCGGAGAGCAGATTAGAGGTTGTCTAGAGATGGAGTGTGGAAGGGACAAAGGGATTAGGAGAGTGATAACTAAAAATTACGTAGCTAAAAGTTACAGGGTGTCTTTCTGCAGCAATGAATATGTTCTACAACTAGATGATGGTGATGATTACAGGGCACTGTTAGTGCACTGGAAAGCACTGAATAGTCCACTATAAAATGGTAAAATTGATGTGATATGAATTTTACTGCAATAATAGATAGATGAAAATAAAACATGAGTGAATGGATGAATGAATACATACATACACACTTAAATAAAACAAACCAGTGAGGGGCCTGAGAGAGGTAATGGGTTCGGTTTTTTCTTGGGCTTTTGATGCATTTGCTGGACAGTGTAATAGAACTGTGTCTAGGGCCCTAGAGATTCAAAAAGTGTTCTAGGCTGAACATGAAGCTGTAGGAGTCCAGGCAGTGGGTGATCCACACAGAGAGAGTAGGAAACAAGCTTATCAGGGGGAGGCTGCTGTCTGTTGCTTGTCTGGGCAGAGGAGGGTGACTCAGGTAAGAAGGAAGGCTTGGAGCAGTCAGGGAAGTGGGAACTCAGAATGGTGTCATTCTCACTCCCCTGGTGAATAAGAAAGTGATAAGGAAGGTGATAAGCTTGACTACGGGCCATAGGCCAGTAATCACCTTGCATTCTGGACTTCTGGTATCTGCCATCCTCTCTTGGAGGTATGCTGGTCCCTCATGCTGTATGACTCACTTCCTGTTCTGAGGTCTTCTGTCCAGAATGTGCCAGAGGGCTAACACCTTAAGCTCTCCAGGGGCCCCAAACTCCTGCTACAGGAATGCTGAAGCTCTGAGACTCCACACACCTACACGAGCATGAGTCTACCCTCAGAGGGCTTTGTCAGATGGATCTGGAAGGAAAATTCAGCTTTATCACTGGCAAAACTAAAACTGAAATAGGTGGGGTTTATGGAAGCAAAATAATTAATAAAACCAAAAATAAGACAATTTCACCAACAGGGCAAAGAATGCCACAAGGTTTGGTTGAGTTTTGGCTGTTGGTGAGGCTTTTTTAACTCAAGAGGCTCAGACTACTCAAATTTCAGTTCTTTTTTACTTTAGAAAACTGGTCTCTGGCAAAACCCCACTGCCCTTTTCTTGCCTTCATGGCTGTTTTCTCTTGGCAAGCAAGCGTCTGTCATCTCCTTATATTCTCCCCCGCCCAGTGTAATTATATGGTGAGGCAAATATGTGAAAAGATAGCAAATAGGGGTGTGAATGCATTCCTTCCAATCCACATGCTTGAGGAAAGTGGGAACTAAGAACTGGGATAAAGCCTGGTAGTTTCCTGGGGATGTTATAAAAAAAAAAGTACCACAAACTGGGAGGCCTAAAACAACTGAAATGTAGCAGCCACAGCATAGGAATTGGGGGTGGGCCCAAGGCAAACCCTACGTGGCAGCAGATTCTGGTGGTCAGGTACTTGGTTAGTTCTGTCCCATCCTAAAAAGCGGGAACCTGGAGGTGTGGTGTCCCCTCCACAGTCATCCTTGGGCTGCCTTCTTCTTCACGCTCTGAGAATGACATAGACTTTGGGGGATGACCCAGGATGCATCCGTCAGCAGTTCATTTCCGGAGAACACTGTTACTCGGATTACTGAAGAAAGTCTTCCCAACTACCACTTGGGCAATTGCTAAAATAATTTTTAAGAGAACTGTTTTACTTTTTCCTACAGAGCTAAAATGTTTGTAGGACGCAGCCCCGCATTCTTTGCAAACAGCTCTGCTCTGTGGCTTTTCCCAGTGTTGTTAACCAAGCCTGGATCCTGACCATCTTGTCTTCCTATTGCTAGTTCATTCTCTGGCTTTGTGGTTGGACGTTGTGCCAAGAGAACTCACTGGAGACCAAGAGACAGATCAGACTGTTGTCCCACATTCTCTCTCCACTAAATCACATTTTCTTTCAAGGAAAGGTAGCTATTGTGAAGCTGTCAAACCAAGGCTTCACTAAATGGGCTGAAGTGAAGGCTCCTATTAACAATAGCAGCTATCTCTGTCAGATTCAAGTTCTGCAGAGAGTTACAAGGCAATTTGGCTCGGAGAGGTAGGTGATTAAAAATAACCAAAAGCAAGCAAACTGAGGCAGGAACACTCCTGTTCCTTCATGGTTGGGAAATCAAGAAGACAACTGACTATTCCTTGCCCAGGGGCAGGGCATCCTGCCCAAAGCAGCTCTGGATGTTTTCATAGGACAGGTCTAGGAGTGGAAGTCACAGTGAGGGAGATGGCAGTAAGGTCTCTGATGAGTTCCAAGGCAGCCAAAGGGTTCTTAAAGCTGATAATGACTGGAAACATAGAGCTCCTGGTGGTGAGAAGGGGGTGGGGAGCACTCCCTTCACATGAAGAAAAGCGGCCTGGACATTTTCACAGTGTCATATCTAAGATTGTAGAAGAGAGACAATAGACAACCAGAAGAGGATTAAAGGAAAATTGTCTCTCAGCTGAAGGGAGCCCCAATTTAAATTGGATTTGTGGTCTAACATTTGCATCAGTGGAGGAACTGCATGCCAGTGCTGAGCCCTTTACCTGATCCCACATGTCACAGTCTGGAAAATCGATTTGCCAAGGGAGGACCTGGTATGGCATGCACCCAACAGAGCAGAAAGGACTGCAACCTGGGTGGCCACCCATCAGACCAGCAAGCACTGACACCTTTCCCTCCCTTGAGCTAGAGTCAGAGGTCAGTTGTACCTGTGCTTAGTAAATTCCACCATAAAACCATCAGTCTAATTTCAAATCTGTACCCTCCTCCCTACTTCTCCTTCAACTGCTAAAATGTGGGTCTCCTTCTGTCACCCCTGACATCCAATTAGAGCATCTCATTTGCATTCTCAGCCCATACTGAACATGCGCCTGCTCATGGGGTTTATTGGGGATGGGAGCAGGGAATTTGTCCTGCTTCGAGGGGCCCACTGCTCAGAGTCCTGCCCTACTAGCCCCAGGTCTGGACACTGCCAAGTCAGGGAGGATAGAGGAGGCTTTGTAGATGGGATATTGGCTTGGTCCCCACCCCATCCAGACAGCTCTCTTTAATGTAATGCTTTGTCTCTTCCCGAAAAGACAAAGCCATTTTCCCTTGGTGAGCCTCCTGCTGCCTGTATCAAATGCAGTTTCAATGCAGGAAAAATGGAAGGAGAAGGGGATTATGTGAGAATAAAAAAGTTTTTTTTTTCTGTAGATATGAGTAGGAATGCATCTGAGACCTTCTGCCAATCTCTGTTTGCAGGGCAGTAAGTAGAGTGGTTAGGGACATGGGCTATGACATCAGGATGGTGAGGGTTGCCATCTCAGCTACCTCTGGCACTTCTGCCTTGCTGTGAGAGTTTAAGAAAAACAGCTCTTTTGAGGTGCAGATGCTATAAAACTCACATTTTGAAGTGTGTAATTCCATGTATTTTTTTTAATAATCAGAGTTGAATAGCCATCACTCCTATCTAATTCCAGAACATTTTAGTCACGCCCAAAGTTCTTGGTGACATTAACAGTCATTCCCTAAGACCCTCCCCCAACTCCTAACAACCATTCTTTTACTGTCTTTATACTTTCTATGTCCATATATTTGCCTACTTTAGACATTTCATATAAATAGAACCATTAAGTATGTGGCTTTCAGTGACTTTAGCACAATGTTTTTGAGATTCATTCATGTTGTAGCATGTTTCAGTACTTCATTCCTTTTTGTATCTGAGCAGTATTCCATTGCATGAATAGACCACCTGATTTTTGCCCATTTATCCGCTGATGGACACTGTTGTTTCACACTTTCTGTCTTTTCCCTGGTGGCTGATGATGTCAGTCATGTTTTCATTTTGTTTACTGATGACTTGCTTTTCTGTCTTGGTTCAGGCTGTTCTAAAAAAATACCATAGACTCAATGGCTTTTAATCTCCCATAGTTCGGGAGGCTGGGAAACCCAAAATAAGGGTGCCAGTAAGGTTGGGTTGTGGTGATGGCCCTCTTCTTGGTTTCCTTACATGGTGGAAAAAAAGCAAGAGGAAGTGAGTTGCCTTGCACCTGTCAGGCAGTAATGTCAACGTGAGGGAGCCCTCATGATCTGATCTAATTTCCTCTCAAAGGCCACATCAAAAACCATCACATTGCAGAGAGGAGTTTTAACATGTGAATTTAAGGGAGGCAGAAATAATCTTTAGTGGTATCTTCTACGTGAAAATTCCCAGATCCTTTGTCCATTCTTTAATTGTTTTACCTATCACTTAATTTTTCAGTTTCCAAGGTAATGTATATATTCTAGACACTGGACTCATCATATATATGACAGATATTTTCTCCTGTGAGTTATCTTCCTAAATTTGCTAAGTTTCTAAATTTTTGAGTTTCCTCTGTTGAAAACAGAAAATGTAAGTACAACTTTCCAGATGTCTTGGGAAGAATTAATAGGGTGGTCTGTCAGAGCACTTAGAAAAGAAGATGTTTGGCGCACATTCAGCTTACCTCAGTAAGTCTCAGTTATTTTTAGCTAGTATTGGCTGCCTGACATTTATTGTAAGACAGGGGCATGGTATAAGCCCTCAAGTCATAATTATACATCAGACATGAAAGGTTCAAGATGCTTTGATTTTGCTAACATGTTATTCCTAGAATAATTAAAACACTTTTATTTGTGGTGACTATTTTTATTCTGAATAGATTGTATGGTTGTAGATATTTGATGATAACTATTGGCCAGTACTTATAAATATCTGCACAGGTGTATTTATAAATATCTATGTTTATTTTGCCCATATATCAAGAAAGGGGATCTATGAATAACTGAATAGAAATAGCCTAGTGCTGAAGAAGTATTCATAGTTGACACTTTCATACATGAAGCCAAATCAGTAAAATGCAGATATCCAGTTTCATAAGATATTCACCAATGGCCTGTTAAATTTACACTGATGGCTTTCTGTTGTTGCTTAAACTTTCTTCAACCAGAGATTTGGTCATTTCTTCTGTGGAGAATCTTTTAAGGCTGTTTCGATGTAAGAACCAGGGTCAATCTGTCCTAATATCAATGATGGTGGAAGTAGTAACATTATTAAACACTCACAATTAGACCCTTTTCCCATCCTATTTTGGTTACCCTTTCCAATAACCCTGCAAAGTACATAGTTATCAGCTTGCATTAGAGACCAAAAAAAAAAAAAAAAAAAAATGGAAGCTTGGAGAGGTCAATTCATTTGCCTAGATTTGCACATCTATTATGTGCCAAGAACTCTATTTGGACCCCTGGTCTATTTAGCTCCCTTTTTACCTTTTGTAGTATCACTCCTTAGAAAACTGGGCTTATGAGAGCCTTTAATCATTAGACACCTGGCCCATTTGTGTGTTTCAGAATTAGAAAGCCAATCCCTTTTAATGCTTTAACAAATGTTAGTTTGCAACAGTCTAGATCCATATTTCACTTATTGACAGTGAGCTCCCCCTCACCCTGAGAGTCCCCGTCTTCCAGAAATCACTTGGTCCAGGCTGTCTTTAGGAGTCAATGGCTGGGCTAAGGCGATGACCTTGTATGTGTTTAGCAGGGCCACAGGACTAAGAAATTTCTGTGGTGTGTTGGTGATCCCCAGAGGATTCATGTGCACTGAGTTGAAATTTGGAGAAAGATGGCCAGAATGACTCAACATGGCTGGCTTTCCACATCAGTGTGATTGTGCCATGTGCTATAATTTATAATGTAAACAAGTTTTCTGCAAACGCTAACTATATCATGCAACTCATTGAACATGCACAGAAGGAGATGTTAAATTATTTCAATCCAGTTACTCAAAATGTTCAGAAAATTTCTCTGTATTAGAGCCAGTGGAAGATTGGCTCTGCAGCCAAGTACATCAACATAAATGTTGACTTCTCAGGGGAAATGCATGCCTCAGTGTTACTTAGGGAAAATACATGCCCAGACACTGTGGAGCCCCTTCTAAAACAGTTCTCATTTTGTTAGAACAATATGATCATATTTTCTTTCAGGTTACCTAGCATCTCTGTATTTATAAAGCTTGCAGACAGTCATGAATGTCAGGAAAATGGTGATGAGTTTTTAAATAGTTAATAAGTTATGAACCATGCTAATGGAAACTGAGGCTTTTCATGTCATTTTCTAATTCCGTCTTTACCTACATGGAAAGAATTCCTTGTGGAAGTCATATGTGGTGTCTCAAAACTGTTTAAATTGGAGTAATTATCAGAACAAATGGTGTCATTGGATGATATTACTCTGTTTGTGTTCCTTCTGTCTACCCAATGAATCAACAGTAATACAAATTTTTAAAAACAATTGAAACACAGTCCTCTGCAGTTCCATTTTTGTTTCAGAGTATACGTTCAAAATTTGATTCAACCTTCCGTACTTACTAAAACCTACTTTGGGTTGACAGTTTACATTTACATATTCCTAATCCAGAAAGGTAGTATACTTCTCTTCTTAGTTTTCTATAAAGATTGGATCTAGAATGGGTAAGAAAATTATCAAGTATATTTTTGACTTCTCTTGATAGCATCATATGGTTTTTAATCATATTATTTGTTGATGATGTGATACATCATACAAATAGACTTCTTGTTATCAAACTGCACTCTTAGAGTCTGGTAGATTAATATTTTATGACATACCATTCAGTTGCATTTTGTGCAGATCTAAATTTTCTATATTTCAAAAAGTTGATAAAATAATATTAACAAAGATTCACTTTGTACTAAGAAATTGACCTACTTAAATCTCTGACATGCGGCAAGTATTTGTGACAAAGGTTTGGTTCTTTTTCTTCAGTTTATGCTTTAACTTGAGAACACATTTTTCTAATTTTCTGTGTTACAAATAAAACAATATTTGATGTATTCAGGATCATTCCAGCTGAACTATCTTGATCTAATAATCACAACAGATAATTAGAAAGGGGTGGCTGCTGTGTGGCAGGGGTTTGACGTGGGATATTTCACTCAGTAGTTACAGCAATCCTATAACGTGTTACCATTATGATCCCCACTTTATGAAGCACTCAGGAGTTCAAGGGATTTGAGCCAAGGAGTCACAGCTGGTGAGGGCTTGGATGTGGCCCTATCTGATGGCAGACCAGGCTTGGTTCACACATTGAGCCCTGCACTATACTCAGTAGCACACACAAGTCAATTAGTTTTGCAAAGAGGAAAGTTACTGGACTTCCAGGACACTGAGCACTGCCTAATTCTTGCTGATGTGTGCCCTTAGTCTCAAAGGGGGGTATTACTATAGCCAGCTTAGCTCACATGTACCCCTCCCAGGAAAACAAGTCCATTAGCTGTTGTTTTGCTTATGTTAATGACACTCCCAGGCTTGCTTAGAACTTAAATGTAGACAGCATGTTTATTTGCCATGAGACATTAGTAAATGAGAATGTACAGCAGAACACTGGAATCTGAAAAACAGGCTCTGTAAGGGGTAGTTATCAACTGATTAGGATGTCTAGTAGTACAGGGAAATGGGCTGACCATGAATGCCATCAGGAAGGTGTGCAAATAGGCCACATAGCCCGAGACTTGAATCATAGCTGGGTCTCAGCAGAATGCCTAGTGGTTCTCCCTAGAGATGACAGGGCAGGGACATAGATGGTGAGATGGACTTCAAGACTGGCCCTCACTTGCCTTCCTAGCCAGTGTGGGAGGCTTTCATGAGAGCTTCCCATTGCCTCTCAGCATCTCACGAGGTAGAAAGATTCCTGTCCCTTCTCCCACTGACTAGAACTGCAACCTATTTAATCACTAAGGCTAAGCCAAGATCCAGAATGGGGCCCTGAGCCACAGAGTACCCTCTAACTCACTGTGCAGTCATGCGGCTCTTTTGGTTTTGGAACCTTCTGTTTCGTTGTGTGGAACCGAGGAGAGGGAGAGAACTGGTACCGCTGGCAGTTCTTGCTATCTTTCATTGTGTAAGCATTAGACTGTCTAAATCTAAAAGTAGATCTCACTTTGCCAGTCAGGCTGGCTAAGACTTGACCTTCCCTTGCTTTGTATATCTGTACATTGGACCCTTGACTTCCAAACTCAATTCATTCCCCAGGGCTGGTTGTAACTCAGGTTGGTCAACTAAAGGCTCAGGCTCCTCTACACAGCCTTCACAGTTTCTCACCTGTACACAGGTAGATCTCAGTGTCCTGAGAGAGACAATGGCCCAGGATTTCTCAGTTAACCACGCACAGGAAAGGGTGTTGTCATGTTCCTTCCAGGACTCTTTAAGGGTTAAAACTGTATCTGAGGCCATCTGATGCACAAGCCCCCAACATTTGGGTTGTAACTCAAGACTTTGGTCAGGAGTCAAAACTAAAATTCTGGTTATAACCCAAGGTGTTTGTATGTCAGGCCAGTCGTAACTTGAGGGTCCACTGTACATGGCCGGTCATATTCATACTCACTGCTGGAATACTCATAGGGTTCTGAGCCACATATGCCAACTCCAGGATTTTATGGAGATGAAACATTATCATTATGGGCTGTAAGACAATCTACCTCCTACTGTAAAGTGTGGAGATTCTCTTTGATGCAGCAGAAAGAGCTGAGCATACAAATCTGGTAAGATTTTCAAAAACAATGGAGGAACATTTCTACCAACATGTTAGTTGAGCCTAAATTGTCAAAAATGATTATTTTATTTAATCCTCTCTTTGTCTATGTCAATGCAGATAAACGGCCTTTCTTGACAACCTTTCTCTAGAAATGGGTTTGAGAAATAGTTTGAAGCACTCCAAGATAAAGTGATGTGTTACCAGCGACTGAGAATTTGCAGTGCCTCTGATTTAACTAAGAATTGGTCCTTGTTCCAGTCAAGTTTAATGTAAGGCACAGTGGCTTTCAGTGGGGATGAGTTGTAGTGCACTTAACAGCAATTTAGTATTTTAGTTGTTTTGAAGAGTTTCCTTAGTTGGAGATTAATGGCACAGCTCCCTAAAGGAGTGCTTTACTTAATCCTCTAACAATTAGGAGCTGATGGGGTGGCGGGTGTGAAGTACCCTCTGTGATCGTGAGGTCCTTTGGAGGTAACCAGAGAAGTTTCTTCTCCTCAGTCAGTTGTGGTTGGCCTAAGAAGCTGAAGGAAGGCTGAGAAGGACAACCCCAAAATGATAGCTTCTTGGCAAGAAATTTGTCTTTCCCCATCAGTTGAGACTGGGGCCAACCAGGTCCTGTCTCCAAAGAGAGAGGATGAGTATTAGACATGCTCCTCTGCCAGGCTGCAAAGGTTCCGTCCAAGGTATTGTGCCCCATCAGTATGAAGAGACATTCACTACAGAAAGGCAGCCTAGTTTGAGGGAATGTTTCAGGGTGCGACTCCATTGACTCTACTTGTAAAATGTCTCTAGAATCTGGTCTCTTCTCTGTCTTTACTGCTCCTTCCCTGACCCAGGGCACCACCTTTACCTGGACTACTACAGTGACACTCTAATTTGTTTCCTCAGTGCCTCCTTCTTCCAGTCAATCTTTTTTCATTGCTTTCAACAAACACACAAATACCATGTCCATTAAATGAATGCGTGAATTTCTATTCTGCCACTTGAATGTATTTCTATATTGCTTAGTATGACAGGTGAAATTCTTTAGGGATGATTCTTATAGTCTCACAGAAGAGTGAATCTATGTTTGGGGTGTGTTTTGTTTTGTCTTTGATAGCATGGGGGATTGAACCAGGACCTTTGCACTGAGCTACATCTTCAACTCTGTTTGAATCTTTAAATTTTGAGATGGGGGTCTCCCTAAGTTACCCAGGCTGGGATGAAACTAGTGATCCTCCTGCCTCAGCCTCCAAGAATGCTGGGATTACAGGCTTACACCACCACATGTGGCTATTGGGGTCTCTTTTTAAGACCAAGTTTCTCTTTTCCTTTTTGAAATTGCCTCTGCATGTTTTTTCAGGTCTAGATTTATCCACTAGGTTATAGTCTTGTCTAGGGAAATCCTCTTTTAGTTGTTTTCACACACACAAACACATACACACCCTAAAATACACAGACACACACACATGCACACCTAAAATGTACCACAATGGTGTTTTGGTGTATGTAATGTATTCTTCAAAGTCATCTGAAATCTCATAGGCTGAAGAGGCAGCAGATTGATACAACTAAGTTGTCTCATATATCAGGGTTCATACTACTAGCTTTGGCTTATGTGTGCAATGTAAGTATAAATCTATATATGCCCCATCTTTGCCTAGAAAAAGGATAGGTATTCTTCTTTTTCCCTTACCGCTAGTGAGAATTAATCTTGATTGTCAATTTGACTGTTCCAAGAGATGCCTAGGAAATCAGTGAAGCTCACTTTTGAGTGTGCCTCAGTGGGTCGTGGAGGCATGGCCTGGTGGACTGTATCTGATCCCTGGCCTCTTCCTCTCTGGAACTGTTCCCCTGCTCTGCTTCCCAGTCACCATGAACTAAGCACCTTTGCTCCACCACACCTTTCTGCTATGATGCTCCTGTCTTCAAGCTAGCCAACCATGGACTAAATCTCCTAAAACCGTGAGCCAAGTTAATCTTCTTTTCCTTTAGATTGCAGGTGTCAGGTTTTATTTTCCAACAACAGGAATGTGAATACACTGCTTTTTAGGAACTCAGTTTTCAAACAATTTAACATTTACTGAAGCTTTGAGATAGATATTTTCATTCTCGTTGCCCAGGGAAATAAAATGAAGTTCAAAGAGGTTAAGTAGCTCAAACTCAGTTTCTCTGACAAAATCCTATGGAATATCCATAGAGCCACAGTTTTCTTCATAAAACAAAATTTGGCTAGAGAAGTTGCTTTCAGACTATGGTCCTCCAAGCCAGGGGACTCTCCAAAGCAGCACTGCTTTCATTTATTTTTATGTGGGATTCCTTCTGAGATTTCACTTAGCATGGGAAAAGATACTTGAGTTTAAGAGTTAAAATACCATTGGCCAGAAGCACGGGTCAGCAAATATTTTTCTGTAAAGTCTCTGTTATGGTTTGTATCTAGATGTTCCCCAAAGCCTCATGTGGTCATCGGTGGGGAGTATCTAAGGTGGCCAAATTAGGGTGTGTAAATGTACATTAAGGGTGTGATAACTGGGACTGAGGATGTGATGCTGGGATCAAGGGTGTGATGTTGGGATTAAGGATACCCCACCCTGGCTGTGAGTGACAACACTCAGTAAGGTGGCAGCCTGGATGGAATATAAAAGGAACAGAAAGAAGGGTGCTGCTTGCTGCTTTTCTGTCGCCTGCCTGCCACACCACTGACTATTTCTCCCCTGTGATGCTCCCCGGTCACACCACCCTGACTTGGAGCCAGCCAACTATGAACTAAAACCTCTACAAACTGTGAGCTGAAATAAACTTTTCCTCCTTTAACTTTGGGTGTCAGGTGTTTTGTCATAGCAATGGGAAAAGTAACTAAGACAGGCTCGAATAGTAAATATTTTAGGTTTTCATCTGTGTTACAATTACTCACCCTGACCATTGTAGTGCAAAAGCAGCCTTTGTCAATACATAATGAATGAGGATGGCTGCTTTCCAATAAAACTTTATTTATGCACAATGAAATCTGATTTCCATATAATTTTTGTTTATCATGAAGCGATGTTCTTCTTTTGATTTTTTCAACCATTTAAAATGTAAAACCTATTCTTAACTTGTGAACATTATGGAAATGGGAGGAAGCTGTAGTTTGCCAAAGATGGTCCCTAGGGAACTCCTAGTCTTCTTGCTAAGGAGCCCAAACAATCTTCTGAGATGGCTATTTTCTGAGATGACTAGTCTAGCAGGCCTCAGCTATAGAGGACATTCCTTTCCTGGTGTGCATACCTGTGGCAGGGTAAATGAACTACTTTAGTGTCAAACTGTGGGCCCGGTGGGTGGCTCTAGGGCAGATAGATCTTGGAAATTCATCTCTATAGAAGATAATAAGGATTTTCCAACTGGTTGTCACAGCCACAGCCCTCAGACTGGGGTTTTCCAGGATTCACAGTTAGGTAGTCACTTAATCAGAAACTGCTAAGTTAAAATCTTGGCAAATTAAATGCAGCTCTTCCTGAAATAGCACCTCTCTTGCTTCTCACCTACCTGCCTTACTACCAGAAAATGATTCAATGGTATGAAGAGTACAGAGCACTAGGTAGGAAAGAGCTAATTCCCTGAGTAATTCTAAACTGGTTATGTTTCATTCCTTCCAGATTGCTTTATGCAAAGGAAGAGCCCTTAAAGCATCAAAAGAACCAAGTTAGGGCCGGGGATTTAGCTCAGTGGTTCTACCACCTGCCTCACAAGCACAAGGTCCCAAGTTTGATCCCTGGAACCAAAATAAATAAATAAATAAACAAACAAACAAAGCAAATTACTATTCTAGACGAGGTCTACAGCAGCAGATTGGTGAGAAGGAACAAGTCTTCAGGCATCCCTCTATGAGCTATCTTATTATCTCCAAACCCCGTGGTTTGATCCTTTTGAAGCCATCAGAAACTTACTCTGACTGCATCAGCTCTGGGTAATTGGGATGGCAATGATAATCTAAACTAGTAAGCAGAAGTCCCCAAAATCACTGGCCCAGAGGCTACAGATGATCACTGTTGCTGAGAGCCTAAAACCTGAGTAAGACAGCCTTCCTCTCTCCTGGACAGTGGAGGCAGCAGCACTAGTTTTAGCTCCAACACCATTGCAAGTCTGGTCTCCGAGTGTGGACTCTAGAGAACAAGACTCAGGCTACCAGGTAGAAGGTACAGGAAGGAACAAAGCCACTCCAAACTGGCAAGACTTCCTATCAACCAAGATCCTGAACAGTAGAAGGGATTTGCCCACCAGACAAAGGCTGTAGGGCCATATGTTGAGGATGTTCTAGTTATCTCCACTAAATGACTAGGTGACACAATGACATAGATAGCACTTGCTCTTGAGCCCATGCTGCCTCAACCAAGGGCTACATTTCTGTAGACTCCTCTATAATCATCTTTTAAGCTACCTAACACTTTTCCTTCTCTGAAATCACTTAACCATTCCAACTGACAATATTTATGGAAAGTAGTCTTGCGATTCCATGGTGACAGTTCACATGGGACCTGTCACATCATAATGCCGTGAAATACTCCAGTAAAAAGTCTTTGAAATCCACTGGTTTCAGCTCGAGGCACAGAGACAGAAAATATGTTGTGACAACACTTCTTTCCTTTTTCAATGCCGCCTAAATGTTCTCTCTCTTTCTCCTCTCCTCTCTCTCTCTCTCTCTCTCTCTCTCTCTCTCTCTCTCATACTAGGAGTTGAACTCAGAGCCTTCACATTTTTTTGAGATAAGATCTCACTAAGTTTTCCAGCTTGGGTTGGAACTTGTTATTCTCCTGACTCAGCTTACCAGAGTGCCGAGATTACAGGTCTACACCACCACACCGAGCCTCTGATCTCCTTTTTTCCTCATCTGCCTCAAATGTCATTTTTTTGAGCTTTTATAGGGTCATCTCCTGAGGCCAAAGACTTAGTTTTTTGGACAGTTTTATGGTCTGTTCTACTTAATATTATAGAAATTATAAGCCACAGTAATAACAAAACCTGTATTTTCATACAAAGACAGGCATTGCAAACCACTAGCCCCTGAACTGACATCTGAAATCACTAAGGAGCTCTACTTGGTTCTACTTTCATTGAACTGAAAAATTGAAGGACAGTTGTTACTTTTCATATTACACACACAGACATCCATTCATATGGCATGTTTTCTCCACATTTTGGGATATCTAGTACCTGATGAATTTGTCTATGGAATTATAACCTCATGAAAAGAGATTACCATTTTCTGCTGAGAAGAAGTTAACTGCAGTGGGTGTGAATGGTGCTGCTATAATAATTAAATTCAAAATCTCTCATAATCCTATGCTCTCCCTAGAGTGATTTTCAGCATTAGCCAAGGATGAAAATGCAAACAAGTGCATGTATATTCAATAATAAAGCTTAATAGGTCAGGGAAGGAGTGGAATGAAATGAATGCCTAATACCTCCTGAGATAACTAGGTAGTTTTTGTCTTCCTAGTTACTTCCTTGACTTGCATTTACTAGGACCTGAATATACACATCAAATTGTCCTTTATTAACAACCAAATCCATACTGGCATTATTGCATGGGGGAAGTGTTAATGTCCATCACTATGTAGACTGCCTGCCTATTTCCAGAATTGCACGTTGGAAGGCATTTGATTTCCATGTTGAAATCATACAGCACTGATTGAGGAGTGAAGTATCTGTTGAGTTTGAGCTCTGGTGCTCTGCTTCTGAGTGTGTTCATTCTACTTGAATGACAGTAACCTAAAGACCATGGGCCCATTTTTAGAGCCAGCCTTTAGATGGTGATAGACATTTCCTGATTCACCATGGCTTACCTTCCAGTTGTTCAGCAAATTCACATGAGAGGAGCCAGGGAGCACAACGTCCTCTTGTGAAAATTGGTTAATGGTATTAATGATGCCCATTGAGTTCCACTAAGATGGCGTCTTTCCAAACTAATGATAGCTTGCATTCATTTTGTGGTTTCATAAAGTATTTCACATACATTAGCTCTCATTATCATCCTCCTGTGATACAGCCAGAGTATTATTCCACTGAAGAGAGGAGGGACACAGATGAGGCTCAGAGCTGGCATGTGACTTGTCCAAGACATCAGAGCTTCTGATTACCCTGCAATCACTCCATGTTCATCTGGTCTCAGGGTTTTTTGGCATTTGCTGTTACTTTTACTTAATACACTGTTCTTCCCACATCTGCCTCCATGATTCTAGCCGTGCTGTCCTGAGCAGGTTCTGTAACTGTTCTAAGCCTCAGAGTCCCAGTCTAGAAAATGGGACTAGAAAGACACTTTCTTCATAGGATCTCTGTCAGGAGTAAATCCTGTGCAGCTGATAAGTACTCAGCACTTTTTCTGATTCCACTGATTGTAGGGCTCCCATCGTTTATTTATCTTAACACTTAGATATGATTTCTTGAATCTCGCTATGTAGTCCAGGCTGACCTTGAACTCACTGTGTAGACGAGGCTGGCCTCACACTCTTGGCAATCCTCCTGCCTCAGCCTCCCCAGTGCTGGGATTACAGGCATGCACCACCACACCTGGCTCAACACTTAGATATAAATTAACATGTAGACATTCCTTACATCTATTGAGATACACACAACAGAGAGACAGAGAGAGAGAGAGAGGCCTTTTGTAAAGATAAAGAGGGATGATTTTAAATATTTGATTTATATAGCTTATAAGAATGATACAGTCTTCATTTCCCACAATTTCTGATAAAGAACTATTTGCTCAGAGTCATAAGCCTGTAACTTCAAAAGAAATACCAAGATACATTTGTCTCCTTGTCAGCAATCTTCAAAACATCCATTAGTCTCTTGAAGGATAGTCTTAAGTCCCACAAATTTCATTTCTGTGAACCCAACTCTACCTGTTGTCCTTCTCTCCAATCATCCTTTCTCTCTCACACACACCATGCTTCTCATACCTCAGTGAACATGTCGTGGGCCTAGATGGCTGAGCATGAGAGAGCTGAGGTCTCTTTGGAGAATTACCGGACAGCCACTCTAACCTGAACCTCTTCCTGACATAACCTTTAACATAACACTCTCCTTTATTTGTCCAAGTAGAAGCTGCATTTTCCTTTCTGACTTTTTTCCTGGAAAAAACACACAGGGAGAAATCCAGAAACGGGAAATTTAGGACTGACTATGGCATAACTAGGTGTGTAGTTCACTTCTCTGAACCTTTCTTTCCTTAACTACAAAATGAGGCTGGGGGCCCTTTATTATTCTTGGGAAGGTACTGTGATGAAGACAGAGGGGAATATGTTATTTCTACCACCTCTCTGGGAATTGGGACTGGTGGGGGAGAGAGAAGTGGTGGAAAAGAGCGGTGTGATGTAATCAGGGCTGGGGGGAAAGCAGCAGAGGGAAATGATATCCTTTCTGAGACAGGGGTTCTTTCTAGAAAGGATTTGTGGAAGAAGTGGGATCTGACTGAGCTGTGGGGAGGAAATAGGATGCCCTAGTTCAGGAACAGAATTGTAGCCTTGGAGCTGAGCCTAGAAGCAAGAAAGAGGATGGTATGCATGGGAACTGGGAATGGGTCCAGAGAGGCTGAGTCCAGGCCCCTCTTGAAGCCTGGCACTAAGGTCTAAAATTGTATTTAATAAATGAGAATATGAACACCAATTGATCTTTGAAGGCTGGGTACCTGGAATTTTATGATAATAAGCCACCTTTCCTGCCGGAGCTCAATCTTGGTGATAGTGAGGATGGATGGCATTACAATGAATGCCACTGTCGAAATGAAAGGCTCTGTGTGCCCAACAGACAATTTTGAAAGTGCTAGTTCATCACCCAAATCCAGACCACTCATATTTCTCAGGTGCCTTGCCTTAGGAGAGAAAGATTTCTTATCCACATCATGGGCTTACATCTCTTGAATCAAATTTTTCAGGAAGAGATGAGTCATATATCTAAAGGTTCATGACCAGCCATGTCTTGCTTGGTTCTTTCG
The DNA here is from genome assembly GCF_000247695.1 of Heterocephalus glaber. Next base: position 1,510,368 of record NW_004624883.1, read on the forward strand.
TGGCAACTGAGCTGACCGGCGCAAGTCCACTGGGTCATTTGTCTGCCATGCAAACAGCCCCAGCAAGCTGCGGCAACAGCATCTAGAGCTGCAGGCTATTAGCATGGCCCTATTCTTGCCTGGCAGATTCAGAGCACCCTGTCCTGTGAGGATCCAATGCCATGTCCCACTTACACAGTGATTGATCAGTGCATTTATTGCACTTTTTGTAGTCCTAATATATAGACTCCAGTAATCTGTGGAGATGCTGAAATAGTCTTTTTCACCCCTTGATTTAGGAGAATGCAGAAGGGGAAGACGTGTGCAGAATATGACATAAATATAAGAGCTCAAATATCTAATTAGCTGAAAGAATCTTGGTTCCCTCTGCACCTTTGACGGAATTGCAGCTGTCAGATTGTAGCTCCAATATTTTATCCCCCTTGCAAGATGTATCTGAGGGTGACTTAGAAAAGGCACTTTCAAGTGTGAACACCACTCTGATTTCTCTGCAGGATGCTTGAAGATGACCTAAAGCTGAGCAGTGATGAAGATGACCTTGGGGCTGTGAAGACTTTGACCACCCAGTGCACAGCCACGGACCTTTACCAGGTAGGAGCAGCTGAGGGGTGGTTTTGGAACTCAGGAGAGGCAGTAAAAAAACTAGAATGGTTTTGCCAAATGCAGGCCAACTCCGTGCTTCATCTCTGGGCTTTGGAGAAAGGGAAAGGAGCAAAGATGGGCCCAGTGTTCAGGAACAGGTCCCTTCAGCTCCTGCTTTCATTAAAGCTACAGTAAGGAGATGGAGCGCTCCCTGAAACTGCTGAACCTCCCCTTCTCTCTCTACTTTCCATGCACAAATACAGGTCGTCAGTTACCAGTAAAGACTGTCTTTCCCTCCCCTGAATTGCTGTTTATGGTGGGTGAAGACAAACGTTCATTTGGTGACTCCATGGGGTGGCTTGGAGCCCACACTCATTAATTAGGTATAAATGGGACTGCTCCATTCAGCTTTCCCAGATGCCCCACTTCCGAATGCAGCTGAAAATCAATACCTCACACCTCGCAGCTTGTAGGAACCTTCAGGCAAGCAGCATTTGGCAAAAATGTGCTGCTACATTTGTCTTCTTCCATTCTGCATTCTATAAGTATTTCCAGGACTTTCCCAGCAAAGGAGACAGCAGGAGTGTGTGCTTTTAGCACTTCCAAAGAGAATGGACTTCTTGATTTGAAAAGGCCACGACAGTATTTATGACTCATGAGAACAACAGTGTCATGTGGTGTTAATGTTGCCTGTGTATGTTCTCTGTGAGGGAGGTCTGTTTTGAATGTGGGGTGCTTCTGAGTGTGCTGATGGCCTCAAATAAGGAATAGAGAAGAATTACGTATAGTTGTGGTGATATGTAAAAAAGTGCACCTTGTTTGCTATGGGCTTGCTGTACATTAACAAAATGCAAACAGTCTCCCTCCTCTATGAGCTGTGGACTTCATAGCAAATGTAAAATGCGCACTTAATTTCCAATCGTTTCTGCTTTCTGCATTTTACACATCAATGACAAGATTATAAGATTTGTAAATAAGACAAAAACCAAACAACACAACCTAGATCATTGAATTTGACAGATGCGGCGTTACTTTTTAATGGAAATGTTTAAAGCTGACTTCAACAATAAATGAAAGTATATTTTGCACATTGACTTCCTCCTTTCTATTATTATATAAATGCACTCTGCTTTTTGTTTGTTTGTTTGTGGTACCAGGGAGGGGATCGAACTCAGGTCCTTGCCCTTGTGCAACAGGAGGTGAAACCACTGAGCTAAATCCCCGGCCCAAATTTATTTATGTCTTGTTTTTGTTTTTTTGGTACTGGGGATCGAACTTGGGACCTTGGGCTTTCGAGGCAGGCGGCAGAACCACTGAGCTAAATCCCCGGCCTGCACTCTGCTTTTTAGTTCATAAAATTATTTTCTGTATTTACCTTAACAAGGATCATCAGGCCCACTGGCCTGAATCAACCGGTTTTCAGGTACTTGTGCTGATGTTATGTAAGAGCGGAGACCCTCAGATGAACGGGATTGATGAGTCGGAACCTTTCCATAATCTGCCCCCCTTAGACCAGTTACATCTTCCTCAACAAGGCTTAGGTCCTCACCACTTGATGGGGAAGTTGAACTAGTAAATTCAAGGCATACAAAATGACAACCTATGCCCCCTAAGTGAGTCCAGCAAGCAAGAAGCGGGTGCAAGGTTATAGTGTCTGCAAATGAGCCATCCCTGTAGAGTTTGAGGACTGGTTAAAGGCTTGCAAGGCTTACAAGCTTGTGCAGTAACGGCAGCAGTAATGGTAGCAACATTTTGGTGAGTTCTGGCTTTATGAGGCCTAGCATTCTCTTCTAAAGTTGTGTCAATTGACACCATATTCTTTTTTTAATTGTAGTAAAAGTCACATAACATAAAATTCACTATTTAAAGTGCACAGTGGTGCAGTGGTATTTAGTACATTCACAAAGCTGTGTATGTTTTACCAATTCCAGAATATTTTCATAATCCTAAATGGAAATTCCATGCCCATTAAGCAGTTATATCTCTTTCCCCCTTTCCTTTAGCTCCTGCCAACTACCAATCTACTTTTTGTTTCCATGGATTTGTATCTTTCACATAAATGGAATCCAACAGTATGTGACCCTTCACGTTTGACTTCTTCCACTTACCATAATGGTTTTTAGGTTCTTATATGTTAGCACTTAATTCTGTTTTATGGCTGAGTAATATTCCATTGTATGGATAAACCACATTTTGTTTATCCATTCATCAGTTGATGGATGTTTCCATTTTTTCTGCCTTTTGGCCCTTGCTAATAATGCTGGTATAAACATTTGAGTACAAGTTTTTCATGGACATATTTTGGCTGTTTAGCATATGTACATATGTACCTAGAAGAAGAATTGCTGGGTCCTATTGTAATTCTATGTTTACCTAATTGAGGAAATGCCAAAATCATTTCCATTGAGATAAAATAATGTAGATAATATGATGCCATTCCCTTGTCTTTTTCTTTTGCAGTACCGGGGGCAGGGGGACTGAACTCAGGACCTTGCACTTGTGAGGCAGGCGCAGTGCCACTGAGCTAAATCCCCAGCCCCCTTGTCTTCTAATCCTGGCAGTCATATATCTAGCAACATTAAGATGGGGTATACTGAGACTCCCATTTTTGGAAGAACTTTTGCTCTGTACTAGGCACAAGTTAGATGTTTTGTCTCACGCACACCTCTGAATAAACCTTAGAGGTAGTTTTGGAACTCTTGTCTGAGCACAGGATTGTACAGCCATTTCTAATTGTCACAGAATGATTTGGGGGAAATATTCAAGCAAGTTCATAGTGATGCACCCAAGGGATCAGACCATACCATTGATTTGAGCCAACATTATAGTTAGAAGCATTCTCAGAACCCAGTGGCTGAATTCATGCTGGCATAGCATAAGTCTCTTTTTGGCAAAGTCCCCAAATCATCTCATTCATAGTCTTCTCACTCTGACACACATGAGGAAACTCAAATTGTCCAGATTTAGAGAGTATACATCAATCTTTTTTTAAAAAAAATGTTCTTAAGCTCTTGTGCTATAGCTGGAGCCTAAATAATCCTAAGAGAATGCGTTTCACATGGATTCTCTATGAAGATGGAACACATATCAGGTTCTAATTTGGCATTTCAGTACTAAGTATCTTACAATCAGAACAACCTTCCCTTTTCCTGCACAACTCTGGCCTTTTCCATGGCAGCATTAGCCATTCTGAGCAGCAGACAGGCCCTGTGCACAAAAACCAACAGAGCAAACAGGATATATTAAAAAACTAAGTATCACCTCCTCAAATAGGAATATGAAACATGAGGCCAGAATGGAAGAATTATAATATGCAAGATTGCAACAAAACACTTCTAACAACAGAATTCACTCATTAAAGGCTGAGATCCATAATCATGTATGCACATGGTTTCAATGAGGAAGTGACAAAGATTATACCCTGAAGATACTTGTTCAAAGCTTGGGTGCTCAAAGCTTGTTCAAAGCTCCGTCCACATCACCTGTTACATTTTCTTTTCATGATGGGGTCTGCTTGGGAAGCAGACACACCCACGATGTGTTCCTAGGTGGTGTGTCAGAGGTGGGACAATATAGGAGAGTGAGTAAGAGGAGTACAGCTGTGTGGTCAGAGAGATGTGAGTTTGAATCATAGGTCTGGCATTTTCAGACTGGGTAACCTTGAGTAGATATAAGTGACTATAAAATGCAGATAACAATAGCACCTATTTCATTGGGTTTTAGTGGGGATTCAGTGAATAGATAAATCAATACAGACAAAAGCAATTGACACCAAGATCAGCACATAGTAAGTGCTTACTGCTTGACGTGATAATTACCAGCATTGTTAGTACTACTAAAGTGATCTAAAAATCTTGTATTCTTTGAGGTGCTGGATATATTTCCTTCCCCTTGTAAGGAGTGGAATGGTAAAGAGCAGCACTGAATTATGTACCAGAAAACAGCTTGTTAGTGGCAAACTTGAATGAAAGGATTCTGCCTTGCCCTAACATTAGCTGTGTGTGGCTGGCTGGGAGGAATTGTAAGTGTTGTCATGAAGAGCATGGCCTTTGGAATAGAGAAGAAGCCTGGGCTTATGGCCCAACCTCACATACGAACTGCATCACACTGGGCAAATTGCCGAACATCTCTGTCTCAGATATCTCACCAGTAAACCAAGATAAAACAGCCTTGTCTAACTCACAGAGGCATTGTGAGGATCAAATGAAGATCATGTAGAAGAAGTGCTTTGAAAGCCATAAGCACTACACAAAGAGGGGTGATTCTTCCTTACGGCCCTTGTAAATGTTACCTGGGATCTTTTGCTTTTGGATCCATGAGGAAAGAGACCTTACCCTTCATTTTGGCCTAGGTGTTGGGAACTGTACTGAATGTCCTAACTGGTCTCCAAAGGCATCCATCACATATGAACAAACTTAACTTCCCTCTGAGTCCTGAAAACTTTTAAAACAGAGGTCCCAAGGAATAAAGGCCAGGTTGCCAATGACAGCGCACCAAGTCCCCCAGGAAATTACATGTCTCTAAAAGTTTTTTCTCAGAGGGTTGATGGATAGTTGAGTCATACACTTCGATTGCAGTTCTTAGCTTTGCTTTTTGAGCCCCTGCTATGTCCTAGAGAAGGGCTCAACAGCTCTGCTGTGGTGCTGTATTCACCTTGCTTCTCTCTCCAGAGCTAGCCTGGAAGGAGACAGAAATAATCACTTGGAGTTCACATTGGATATTACAGAATTGCAGAAAAGTATTAGAATGCAACACAGTGCTTTGTACTTTGTATCTGCGTAAACATATGTGTTGCAATGGGTCCTTTTGGGTTTGTTTTTATTTTTGCTTTTTTGCTTTTAAGAAGTTGGATGTCAATGCCATGACTGGGACTTGGGAGTTGCATGCTGCCCATTGCCCAGCTGATTGCATTTTACTTCTCCTCTGCTGCTATTGGCATCATAGACATGAATCCAAACCTGGCCTTCCCCATGCAACACTTACTAAACTGTCATTTTCCAGCCAGTCATCCAGGGCTGGCAGTGGTGCTGTGACAAACCTGCTGGCATTTGGTTCCTGGGCAGTGGGGTTGTATTGTGTTCTCTGCATGCCCCCACCTCATACTACTGAGCCTTCAGTTTTTCTTTCTGTCAAATTTTTCTTCTTACATTTCTCAGAATTAAAGGAACCCCTGAAAATGAGGAGTTAAACCTGGAATCAATTTTCATTTACAGCTGAGCAGCAGTTATTGATGCTGGGCTTGCAGTTCAATAAAAGATCTAAAGATACAGACCTTGTGCTTCTCTTTCATTGTAAGCAGCCTAATCAGTCTCAAATGTTTTTTTAACAAAGAAATTGTATTGACAGGTTTGTTAAAATTGCTGTCTTTAAAGTTTTAAGCTATCTGAAATTTGACCTATTCTCAAAGCTGCTCAAATGTATGGTGGCCCAACTCAAAAGCACCTTCTAGCACACACTCACAGATCCAGGTAAACATGTGTTTAATGTTGCCTCGGATGATATTGTCACACAGCTCTGGGTGGGTATTCTGTTGTCCTCTGATGGCAGGGTGCTCTGTGATATCTGGGTTCTGAAGCCCTTGTAGATCTGGGTGTGGCTCTCTCATGCCCAGTTATCTCACATTGACAATAGAAGCACCAGTCTTCAGAGACATGAAACTCATGAAAGAAACAGGTATTACTAGAAAGTGCATTCAGGACACTTTAATATTAATAACATCTTATTAATATGAATTAACCTGAAATCTTAGATTATTTCATTGTGTCGGGTTAGAAATTCAGAAAGCATTTAACATGACTAGAAATGTTCAATTAGTGACCAGGCTCAGCCAAAGGACTCTAGAAAAAGCTTATCATGGCATGTTGATGCTTTAAAGCAGAACTGAACAATTCAAATTTCTTTTGAGCACAAAGACATTCTAATGGGTTGTGTCTGGGCACATTGTGCTAAGTAGCTCCAGTGCACCCCAATTTATTTAACTGCCTAAGCATTACCCTGGTATGCTTTGAAATGTGCACTTAATTCGAAGCATGTTGCTGGAGACTGTGTAGACTTGCCAACTCAATGCTAGTGGCACAGCTGCACCTTGAGCCTATTCCATTTCCAGAAACCAACTCTCTAGCTCTTCCCCTCCATTTCATGATTTTATTTCATTTTTGACTATAGATCTCTACCCCACACACAAGACTTTGCTCTGAATTCAGATTCATGGTTTTGGCTTTATATTTGAACTGATTTGTTTTTATTGTTGTCTTTGGCTCAACTTCAAGAGAGGTTGCTATTTGACAATCGCAAATGACATGAATTACATAACAGCTGAAACTCCCAAAGTTCTGGCAGCTTTGAGATGTGTCCCTTATACCTGTGATACATGTCAAACTTCCAAAGCCTAGTAGCCAAGTTACAGTGCAAGCCTACTCTTTTATGTTGAAAGTTTGCTAACGAGACAGATGCAATAAATTTCACTCCTGCTTTCAGCTGGCTGCTTTGGAGTTGATAGGGAATATATTAGTTGTGACAACAGATACTCCCTCCCTGCTGTATTCGGTCCTATTTCGTAGCCACAGTTCTCCCTCATCGTGCTGAACAAGTTGTTACCTCCCTGAGGTTTCACCACATTTCCATTTACTTTGTTATCAGCAGAAAGGCTGGGGAAGGCCTCTTCCATAATGACATCAATACGGCACACACAGTAAGAGAGGTCAGCTTGTTAGAGCTAGAGAAACAGCAGATGGATTAGGATGAAACTGAGTGCACAATAACTTTGATAGAGTCTTTTAATGTAAACAGTTTATCTGTCATTGCCTTTCGTTTAGATCCCCCACAAAATGATAGCGTTTAGGCTGTTAAATTTACAGAATGCAACTGAATAAAATCCATACATTGTCATGTTCAACCTATTCAGTAATTAGAGAATGAGAGGATATTTTAATTTATTCATTAAAGATAGGAGAGTAAATAGGATAACATATAAGGTTAATAGAATAACACTGGCCTTCATATTCCCAAGATTGTGTTTACCATTTGGCCATATTAACATAGAGACTAGATTAATAAGAAAATGCTTAGAGATTGTATGATGTGATTTTGAATAGCCTTGTGGCAAGTCTGTGACTGTTTAGAAACCCACATGCTGAAATTTTCAATATAATTAGGTCTTCTACCTTTAGTACCAAATATTTTAACTTGTCATCTCTGTATAATAGAATATCTTGAGCATACAGAGATGTGTAGAAGCACAATGTTTTCACATGTTGTGCTTGTCACATGGTAATCATGACCAGCTACTAGTTAATATCCACGATGCTTAATGAATTTTCCATCTAAGAGCATTTCAATTGCAAAACCAGTGGCTCTTTGGTTAGCTTAGCACTTTTCTCATGATGACCTTAAATCAGATACTGGGGAGGGTGTACTACTTGCCCCAGATCCAACAAGAAAGAAAAATGGGTATGATCTGTTTATGTGAGTAGATACCTCTCATTTATGACAAGGATGACCATACCCTTTTCATCTGTTGGGAACACGGCACATTATCTGGCTCTCTAAAGATGATGGCAGTAGGAGTAGCAGCCTCCCCTGGAAAGCTGGAGATCACTAAGTACAGATTTGAAATGAAATACCAGAAGGAAAGGCATCCTTAAGTTGCCTTTGTCATTGGCTGTGGGCTGGAGGAAACTTTAGTTACACAGCATTGGTCCTCCTTCTAATCTCATCCCTCTCCCTATTTGATCCAATCATGCTCTTTTCCTTAGATCCCTTCCTCTTGCCAAGTTTAGTCTCAATGTGTGTTTGGAGCCTGGAGGTACTGTCTTGGAGTCATTAGTGAGCAAGCTACGGGAAATATACCATGTGTGCTTAAGTTTATTGTAAGTTTCCAAGCTTTACATTTAATCAAGGTTCTAGAATATTTCAAGAGAACTATGAACATCTCCAGTAAAATTTGTGTAATAAACCACTTTTCCATATTAAAAATGTAATCATTTGAAGCCAATATGGTGGCTTTGAAAAATTGAAGCTTTGGTTTAGGAGTCCAGCATGCTTTCCTCTGTCCCCCACCAGTATCTACCATCTGCTAGAAAAGCCACCAGGCAGGCTGTAAACACCAAAGACCTTATACTGAATGGAAAACAGAATGTCTCTTATCATCCTTAAGCAGCCATATTTACTGTCCTATTTATATATCAAAAGCAAAGAGCATGACGTTTAAGTGTACAGAAGAGCAGCCCAAATGTGAAATTAACTGCCAGACCACGATCCATTCAGAAAACAAGTGAAAGAACACATAAAAAGGCAGAACTTTCCAAAATGTCTGAGACCACATAACCCGCCTTTCACACAGTAAATATGTCACAGGAGTCTGGAGCACTTGACCAAAATTTTACAAATTTGTTAAAGCTTATTCTTTGATAATGAAGGTAGACTCATATGAATCATATAAATTTGGACTTGAAATGTTCCTTTGGATGTGTTAAACTGAAAAAAAAGACCTCTCGGTTTTTATATTTAGCCCTGAATCATATATGTTTGTATATGAAATGTTATTTTATGTGTATTAAATTGTAGAACGTCAGATCTTAAAATGACCATGGAGAGTCTTTACTTCAGTTTCCCAATGTTGCCAAAAAGGCTAAAAATAAAATAAAATTTAAAAAAGCAATAAAAAGCAGTCAGTCAGTATTGAGCATATAGATAAAAATCAATGGAGCCTCTTCACCCAGAGTATAATATGCTTTTAGGAAAGAGAATGCCTGAAAACAGTAGTATGTTAATGATAAAGATCTATTATCAACATTATTCCCATGTAGATTTTGAATAGCTCACATTGTCGAGTATCTGCTATGTATTGCATTATGAATAATCTCCTAGTTTTTTCTAGTTACATATGGTAGGGAGAGAGCCTCTATTAGGTATTGATTGTCTCCCACCAAAAGACACATGTCATTTCGTAAGGGTGCCCCCCCACATCAGGGGCAAGAGGGCTCAGATTGGTCCGGGGAAAGCAAATTGAATTTCTAAGTCCACAAACCCCAGGAGAACAGTGACCAAGTGTCACTTTACATTGGCCCCTCTAATGGGGAAAATAAACACCTCAAGCCCATACGGTGATGCCTGCCTACTGTCTCAGTATTTACTCCACTTAGAGGATGATTAGTGTGGACAGATGACTTTTTATGGGTGAAACGTGCTTCTTCACCGAAGACAGTACATTTTTCATTTCGTTGCAATAAGTTAAAACTTCAGTTACAGAGGTCATCAGCAGTTGACAAATGGATCTTGCAAAAGGATTTTCTATTCAGCACAATAGACGGCATGCAAGGAGCAAGCCTTTATGGAGTGCATACTCTACAGAGTCTTGTTGTGACATCATCTTAGGGCTAAACCCTAGCAAAACACTGGTTGCCCTGTTAGTAAAATACACATGCAGGGCCAATATGACCTGCGATGATGCGTTGGCTGTTCAAAGGGCCATGACAGGGTCTTGAATGGCAGGGTGGGTGAGATTGATTATGTTACTTAATGAGCAGTAGGAAGATATGAAGGGTCATTTTCTGTTTTTTTCTTGTGATGCTGGGGATGGAACTCACGGCCTAGCACATGCTGCTAGGCGAGTGCTTTATCACTGAGCTACACCCACAACCTCAGATTCTGAGAAAGAGCGTGCCATGATCAAGTGGAGCCTCAGAAAGATTCATCTTGCAGCAGAGCATAAAACAGGGCAGGAACAGACACAGTGATAGACAGTGGGGTGGCCATGGTCTGGGTGAGAAGCAGTGAGAACCAAGCTAGTCAATAGCTGCAAGAAGAGTGGGGAGACTAAGATAGCTTATTCCAGCGAGTAAGGTGGGAAGTTCACACTGGGATACCTCAGACTGCCTCCTATTCTCGGAGGTGTGGACAGGAGCCTCTTGTTCAGTGGCACAGTGGATCCAGATGCTCATGGGCCTGAAGCTCACCTCTTCCTCGGGAAGCCTTTATTTTTCTCCATATGGCACACAGGGCCTTCTGGAACAGTGTGCAGCCCTCTCAGACTCCCCAGTCATGCCTGATATATATATCTACTAAATGCTGATTAAGTATTTACACATGTGTCTCCTATGTATTTCACTTAAGAGTATCACCCCAATGTGCATCCACTTAGCTATAGATGTCTCTAATTTGTCATTTTTGATGGCTGAGTAGTACTCCATTTTATTAAAAAACCCACATTTTCTTTACCTACTCTCCAGTTGATGGGCATTTGGGCTGTTTCCAAGCTTTAGCTATTACAAAATGCGCTGCTATGAACATGGGTGCACATATATCACTGTGGTATGATTCTTTTAATTCTTTGGGGAAGATCCCCAGCAGTGGAATAGCTACTGTTAAGTGAAATAAATAGGACATGAATGTGTAAATACCAAATAGTTTCTCTAGTGTGAGAAACTGAAAGCGTAAATATGGAGTAAAAGGTATAATAGATAATGTGAAATAGGAAGAAAAGGGGCAAAGGGGAAGGGGAAGTGGGAGGGCTAGGGGAAAGGATAGAAGGGAATGGAATTAATATGAGAAAATGAAAAAATAGAAACAAAGTATTTGTAAATAGGAAGGGATGGAGGGGTTGAAGGGAGGGCAGGGGAAGGGGGAAAAGTAAGAACCAAGAGAGACTATGTAAAGGTGCAAATTTCCAATGATGAATATCATTATATTGTCTACCTAAAATGTACCAATAAAATAAATGTTTTTAAAAAAGAACCACACTCCCAAAACAAATGCTTATTAGGTGACTATTATGTGCACGATGCAGTTCCTGACACTGAGATCAAACTTCTAATCTCTGTGGTCAAAATGCTGTTCCTGACACCCTTATATCTAACATAGGCCTATTTTGCTGATGTATAAAAAATGAATCAAATTAAAATGTGGGAAGCCCAGTGCTCTAAGGATAGGGATCATGACTTTGCTTCCTTGAGGTTCAAGGTTCACAAGCAGGATGTTCCCTATACCCTCCAAAGTACCCATCCAGAGGGTTAGAAACACAGTAGTGGGTAGCATTTTTCTAGAATCCCTGGATGGAAAGTTAGAAATGCTCACAGGCATTGAAGTGTTGGAAAATGCTAAGTGACATTTTCTCCTCATAATCTGCCAGCCTGGCTGTGTGTGCTTGCTGCCAGCTGAAACCCCCAGCCTGTAAGATACAATGTCTCTTCTTATTTTACTTATTCCAGTGAAATCTATTTAAATGCTGTAATTAAACAATTTAGTTTTATATCTGGGCACGTGCTTTCAGTATATGTCTCTTTATTTAATTTAAGCAATTCTTTTTTTTTTTTTTTTTGTACCGGGGATTGAACTTGGGACCTTGCGCTTTTGAGGCAGGCGGCAGAACCACTGAGCTAAATCCCCAGCCCTAATTTAAGCAATTCTGTAGGTATTGATTTTAGACCACCTGAATACCCTAATGATGAGTTCATTTGTTAACAGTCGAGTTTCTCTTCTGAATTTAGGTAATGGATACAATTTACCAATACAGGCCTCTAGATTAGGGGGTAGCTGTGTCTCACAGCACAGCCATGTGAAAAGTTTTTAAAAAGGCAATGCAAAAACAACAAAACACAAAGCCAATGATATTAACCAGTTTGAAATTATCTGAATAATTAACTTTTTCCTTTTTTTTGTTAAATTCTTTTATTGGTACATTTTAGGTACACAACACAATTACATAATAACATTTCTCATTGGGAACTTGTACCTTTACATGATGCATCTTGGTTCTTATTTTTTCCCCATTCCTAGGCCTCCCTTCACCCCCTCCACCCTTCCCTATTTACA
>NW_004624883.1:1523160-1670221 GCF_000247695.1 Heterocephalus glaber
CTAGCCCTCCCACTTCCTTCCCCTTTGCCCCTTTTCTTCCTATTTCACATGACCTATTATACCTTAGTCCTTATTTACACTTTCAGTTTCTCACACCAGAGAAACTATTCAGTATTTATACGTGTGTCCTATTTATTTCAACGTTTTCCTTTGTATCAGGAAACATAGATGTTCAGCTTAGCTGTATCTGCTAGTAGAACACCAGGAAAGAGCATATAAGCCGAAAATATAAAAGCCATGTAGAGCAATACTAATAAAACCACATTTTAGACTTCACTGACAGCATTATTATTGATTATGGAAAAAAAAAAGCAGTACCTGAATACATAGCCTTGTAAAAGGAGTCCATTGCTGCAATATCTCTCAGGCATTTAAGTGCTCACTTTGACAGGCTCACCATACAGAAAACAGAATCATTGGACTTGTTTTCCATAAATCTCAGGAGGAGGGAAATTTCATAAGTGTGTATATAACTATTGAAGGCCTTCTTCTGAAGAGTCCAAAAAATTCTTCACGTTTTCTATAAATACAGGATAGAAGTCTAGAAGACTAGCACAGCGTTTAATGACATATAATCACTGGGTCAGATTACCTTACCAAACAATTTTAAAGAAGTTTGATCATTATACAGAAGATGAGTAGCAAACTTTCTAAGTGGTTTATACATAGCATTTTCTCCCTTAAAAAAAGATGTCATTATGTGGCAGTGATTAGGACTCAATAGATAGCCTTCTTTCTACCTTTGATTTCCCCTTCCTTTCCCTTTTGCTTTCCTTTGCTTTCCTTCCCTTCGCTTCCCTCCCTTCCCTTCTCTTCTCCTTTCTTTTCTTTTCTGTTTCCTTTTCTTCTTTTTTGGTGACAGCTTTACATTATATGGTTCTCATAATTCACAATGGTCCCTGCGTCACTTTAGCTTCAGTGAAGCACGATTCTCCACATAAAAGAAAGAGTTCTTATTTTAGGAAGATAGATTTGATGAAAGTGAGCAACTGTGGGTCTGTCCTTAGCCACATCATCCCTCCTGAGGAAATAAATTTGCTGCTTAGCAGGGTGCCTCCAACAGTATGGTGCTGGTAATGAGAGGGGATGCGGCTCATAAACACTCTGTAGCATCAGAGAAGTGCCTTCTCCCTGGCATGTACAGTACTTTCTCATCACGGGAGAGGCTTTCCTAGGATGCAGTCCTCAGCACTTTCCCTTCTCGGGGTCAAATGTCATGAGAAAATGAGGAGTCCCCCTGACGGGGTGAAGTGTGGAAGGATGAGGCGCTAAATGAGGGATCACCCAGAAAAGAGGGATTAAGAGGGCTAATCCTCCTCAACTTCCTGGGAGAGTGAGATGGGTTTGAATGTGTGCACAGGCACTTGTGCCTCACACCCCACCTCTGGGGCCCTGACCCATCTACACCAGCCCAGGAAGATTCATGGAAGAAGTCCTGTGAGGTGTTACACTCCTGCTTGGCGATAGACATATCAGTAGAATGGTAATACATCAAAATCTTCCACAAGTGCTGCTTTCTAGACAGAGGTGTGCTATTCACCCCATCGTAGTGCTCAGGATAATCCTCATTGGAGAACCACGTAGGTTTGACACTACTCAGTAAGCCTCTAAACAATATGACCTTCAAACTTGACATACCAACATCTGTGTGGGATGTGGCCACAGCCAAGGTGTGCTGTGTACTGCAGTTTCCCAGGCAGGCTCATAGCGGTGGGCTACTCACAGTGACCCTTGATGCAGAAAGGGCAGGGTTGATTATCATTTTTAAAACAAGTGAATAAACTCAGACCTGTTAGCACCTTGTCAATCCCATGAGTGGCAAAGCTGAGACTAGATCTTTTTTTTTTTTTTAGAGTTTCTAGCATGGCCCTCTTCCACTATGACTCTCATCATAACAAATCGAAGCATATTCTTTAGCATTTTAATAATCATCTTTTGCTATATGAGTGCTTCCTCAATGGTGCGATAAGTATCATGTTAGGGAAACATGGCCCAAAATAAGAAGAACATAGGTTTTAGAAAAGCATATAGACATTGCAAATTAAAGCAGCATAACCTGTAACTATCTAGCCTCTATTTTCCAATCAGTTTAAATTACTTTAATGTATGTTTTTAGACTCAAATTTAGCTGCAATCCCAATATATAACTTTCTTAATGCTTGGCGAATTGCACTATGTCATTTCCTTTTAAATTTCCTCCTTTTGCATCATACTTCACACTCTGTCCCATGTGTCTGAAACTTGGAATTGTCTTCTCATGCCTGCTCATTTCAAAGGAGGGATCTTTGTCTTTGTGTGCTTTATAGGATATTTCTTTTATGCCTCAAAGGCATATATCATTTCCACCTAAAATTTTACTTCAAGTTTTTTATTCAATGTCTCCTAATGTAAAAAATCCCTCCTGGCATGCCTAAAACAAAGTCAAATTAGGGTAAAAGTGAAGAACATAGATTGTGAGCTGTGTCTCATCTGGCAGAAGTATCCTGCCATCATTGAGTTTAGAAATTCAGGGTGATGAGCACACAAGAGGATGATATGAGTACATCTGGCTACAGCTGTGGGGACATCAGATTGATTGTGAGTTAATTTCCAAAGAAAAGAGAACCTCTCAGCATAGACATTTTCAATCAATAGCCAGGCAACCCAGAAAAAATTAATTTGGATGAAGTTATTTTCCTATGATGGCTGTAAAAAAAAGGACATGTTTCAAAGAAACTGTCCTCAAACATGATAATGTCCTCCTGATCAGAGAAAAATAACTGGGTCTAATCGGCAGTTCCAAATCACGGAGCACAGAGGACATTTACAAAATGCATGTCTCTGAATCAAAGCTAGGGTAAGCGATGTCACTGATTTCTGTCCCCATCTTCTACCAGTGGCATGCTCATCCTATCACATCCAACATGCTTTAAAAGCAAACTACTTGAACATAAAATCTATAACTTCATGATGGACTCATCTTCTAGAATAGACTTGTTTGCATTTGCAGGGATTGAAGAGTAGATTGACATGATTTCTAGTGACATGTCTTTAACTTGTATATTATTGCCAGCCAGCCAGATTTGGGGGTGGGGTGGAACTAAGGTGGTAAAGAGGCAGGTTGTGAGCATGTGTGTCTATGCAGGTGGGGTGCCATGACAGTAGGAAATGTTGTTGGCCAGCCCCTCTGGCCAGCTGGTCTTGCCAGCATTTGCCTAACCCTTGATTCACCTGACCTGGCAAAATCCATATGGTGAGTTATAGTGAGTGGTGTTAGTATCCTCTACCTGGACAGCATATGGGTTGGCTTTCATATCCTAGGTATTCATGAGAGGTGACGGGCCAGCAAGACACGTATCTCTTGTTTTCTTGCCTTCATCTGTTACTTCATTCCCTAGCTCTCTTTCTACTTTAGCACTTGGGACAAAGTTCAAACTTGGGCACAGATGGTGAGAAAGTGATTTTTACCTACAAGCCAAAGAACATGCCCAAATATTAAGGTATTTTTCTCTAGCAGCAGAACCTAAGACTTAATAAACACTAAAGGACTTGGGTTTTCAACACTGAAATCTAAACTTGGAAAATGTGATTTTGTAGATTGCAATTCAGTACACTGAGTTTATATGGATAGAGAGATTCACTGTGCTGATTCTCTGTGGCCCCCCAGAAGGTCCAGTCCAGTGTTGGATTAGTCATTGTCTCTTAAGAATGAGTACCTTTGCAGTCTAAGTGACAGAAGTATTCTCTTCTTCTCCTTAGCCCTTACCCACCTCCAAGATTCACAAATATAAAGGTCCCCTAATAGATAATTTTTAAAGAATCTGAACAACCCTGAGGTTGTCAAACCTCTACTTCAGTGTTCTCCATATTAAATGTTATTTCTATAGCCTCAACAGTCTAGGGGAGTACAAGTTTGGCTCTGATTACATAATTATGCTACAGAAATATGAGAAAAAAATCATCACTGAAACCCTCCAGGTGCTTAAACAGTTTGATAGACTGTAGCCATTCTGCCGTCAGCACCCCCAGCTGTGTTGCTTAGCAACATTTTAATTCCAGAAGAATCGAAGGAGATGAAATCCCTGTGGAGAAGGAAACAGAAATAAGAAGGCTGTTGACAGATGATCTGAGTTGTTTCTTCTAATATACTGTGAAGATCACTAGCTCTTTTCATGAATGATAAATAGACTGTACACAGATCAATGGGTTCAGCCATAAACTGGAACCAGGCTGCATGTCTAAGGTGACATGAGCCCAGAGATTTTCCTCATTTCAGGATTTGATGTGTATTTTCTTAAAGGTTCCATGGAAGGAAATTGATCTCAGTATTTGGTCATTCCTTGCCCTTTTGTGGCACTTGCTTACAAAAGTGATTTTAGAAATGGACACTTTGGCCTTTCTATCATGGCGCAAATGTGGCCAGTTGGCAATAGTAACAGTAGTAACAGACGGGTTTCCTATCACAGAGGTAAAACTCCAGGATGTGCCTGCAGTCCCCCTGTACCTCCCTCAGTGCACTGCCATTACTACTCAGTCAGGCCCACATGCGTTAAAAGTGAAAGGTGTGGAGGAGAGGGCCTCCTTGTGACTCAAGAGCCCACTCTCGTGGCCCCTGCTGAACTCTGTGATCAGCTTTAACAATGCCAGCCTGGGTTTGAAAGCTGAGCTTGGACAGGTAACCTGTTCCCCAGAAGAAGAATATTGCTTACTATATCTCCAGTCTACTCATCAACAGCACCCTGTTTCCCTTAGCTCTCTATGTTTCTGAAAAGTATTTTATATTGCTTATTGTTTTGGTTATTAGTTGCAAACATTATGGGTGCTAATGTTGTCTGATTGCATTTTTTTTTCTGTTTACAGGCTGTTGAAAAGGCGAAACCTAAGAATAATCCTGTAAAGTAAGTTATTATTTTTCTTACTTGGAAATGTTATTGTTACTGGAATTCATGAGCATGAAAAAATAAGGTCATAGAAGAGACCTGGATTTTGAGTAAATCTCTATTCATGATAATCTACGGAAAAAAAAAAAAAAAAAAACCCAACAAAAATAATACTCTCTGATGAGCAGGGACTAGCTTACATTTGTCCCTGTATCCCTGATAAGGAAATGCCCCAAGTTATATCCAGTTTATATAAATTAATACATGCTATCCATGAATAGCTGCCAAATACTATTCATAATACTAGTCATATTCAACACATACTACTTCAAGCCTTTGGGTTTTGCACACTCTAAAAAGATTACATTTTTAATTGCAAACCTTGGACCTACGACAGAGATGTAAATGGTTGAAAGTGTGCCAAGTGATCTCCAGCCACATGGGGAGGTTTAGTACCTTGGCATTAAAGCCTGGATACTCTGTTAATGAAAAGCTCTTAAAAACACATTTAACTCAAGGTTTTTTAAGGTAATGGAAAGCTATTTCTAAAGCATTGTATTGGACACTCTGAAATTATAAAAACCCACATAGTACTCCTTTTTTTGTACTCCTTTTTAAACATAGTACTTCTTAGATATTCTGTCTCTTCCAGAAGGGAGACTTTCAAATTAAGAAAAATGGCTGTCTTGTCATTTGGGTGTATGACATCTGATTGCGGCGATGTGATGCATCACTGACCAGGCCTATCAGCCATGTGGCCAAGGGAGGACCTGCTCTAGTCACTGGGTTATTATATGTCTGGTAATATCACATGCCTAGGAAATATGTGCTAATTTATATCAGCCAGGAGTGCATTGATTTTTAATAGTTTCTGGGAGAATGGATCAGCTAATGCCAAGGACAAGAAGGTTGCTTGTGTTGTGTAAAAGAATTAACTATTCTGGGGCACACCACTCATGTTTAGAATACTATTAAATCCAAGCCCTAATACACTTTTCCAAAAATATCATGCACTTTGTTTTTATATTTCATTGTTCTTAGACCACAGAGCATTCTCTGTCAAGCCTCTGTAGCCTCCAGAAGGGCATCTGTAGTCGGGAGATGTGTTATGTTGCAGGGCTTCTATGAAAGTATTTTCAGTTGCCAAGTTTTTGACTGGTTGTTTGGTTAAAGTTGAAATCTTCTCTGCAGCCTAATTTCTGTTCTGTCTGGAAGCCCTCAAGGCTCCTCCACTGTAAGCCTGTGGCTGGAAAGCTCTGGAAATGAGACGATGGGGCTAATGAGGCCAGGACCTGGACTGTAGTCCCCGGGTGGGCCATTAGGGAGTCTCTTACCCACAGTCCAACTGCACCTCTCCCCTCAGTCTGCCTGCATGCAGATGTGTGCCCCTGTCACAGGGGTAGGGTGAGGGCAGCAGGAGCGTAAATCTAGGCTTCTGGTGGGGCAAATGTCTCCAAATCCAAGCCCTGTCCATAGGAATTGAGCCTCAAGCCCCGCTTTGCATGTCCCGCACAGCTCATTGTTACATTACATCGCAGCCACATTGTATGCTGCTGGCTTGGAAGTAGGGCCAGTGTTCTGTCTGCTCCTTGGGAGAAGCTAACCGTAAAGACATACTTTTTATGAGCTTTTTTTAATTCACAGTGCAGACTCTATCTACTGCCTACCACTACAAGGAATGTTTTAAAGATGGGAAAACTGAAAGAGTCAAAGAATTATCCTTCTATTTTTAAATATATTTTAAAATCTGCTTAGTAATAAAGCTAGGTCATGGCCAACCAGTAGGTATTTAGAATCAACTCACAAAAGCACACTCATTTGCCCAGCTACAGTTGTGTGGACGCTGTAAGAGAGGCCTCTTCAAGTTCTCAGCTTAAGGACAGAAACTCCGGAGTATGGTTCAGTTTCACCACCTGCCTGAAGCAGAGTCAGACTTTTCAAAAACTGTTGTATATAATGGTCCTCTTGTCATTTCTGATGCCTGCCAGAAAATTTTGGTTACACACAGTGCACTGGAACCTGAAATAAAGATTCGATCCAGGTTTTCTGAATGAGTGAACAAGTAAAAATGGTTGGACACATCTCAAAAATAGTCCTTCCAGGAGCTGCAAGGCTGGCGGCTTACAAGGCTGGTGGCTCTATTGTGATACAATGTCCCCAGGAAGTGAGAAAGGTGTGTGTGCTGTAACTCACCCAAGTCTTCCAGTCTCTGTTATTCTTGACTGATACCACATATTAAAAATGTTCCCATGTTACTCTGGATCCTTCTAGCTACCTTGCTTCTGACTAGGCCCTTGTTGTATCTCAAGTCAGTGATTAATATTTAATTGCAGTCAGAGGCCTATAATGGAATGTGTGTGTGTACTGTTACTTGAATGTTGAGATTTGGTGGCATAAGTTGCAACTGAAATATGATTGTAGATTGGCAAAGATGATCATCCACATGATTAGATCATCTTCTCTGTGGGGTTTAGCAAATGATGGGAAAAATCAAAAGAAGATGACTCTCATGATAGGCGAAAAAAATATTAAGTTCCAAATTCAGCATCTATGAATGAAGTTTTATTGGAACACAGCCAGATTCAGTCATTTCCCTATTATCTGTGGCTGCTTTTTGCTACAACCGCAGAGTGGAACAGTTGTGACAGGCATTGTATATAGCACACAAAGCTGAACAACTTTGTACTCTGGCCTCTTACTGAAAAAGTTTTACTGAATCTCAACCTAGTTGGTCAGGTAGAAAAAGGTACTCAACTTTTTCATGACTCTGAAGATTAAACTAGCAACCCTTTCCTTTTTTGGCCTTTGAAAAATGAGTAGATATTTCTGAGACCTTTCTGTGTGTCCATGACTTTCCAGGGCTGATGTATCTCTTGATTCTCGTTCCAAGCAAAGAGATTCACTCTTCATGCACTACCTTTGAAAACTCAGTGGGTGTGAGATCCATGAAGACAATGATGGCTCAGAAACAAGTGAATGCGTATATAGAGAGTGTTGCTGGTCTTTGGAGTTGCAGTTAGATGAATAGACTTCAAAAGGAACAAGCATTTTCTACAATTCTGTTACTTCCAGATCTAACTAAGGCTAAGTAAGCTTTCACTTGGTGTGATAGCAAATAGTTTCCAATATCCATTAGTTTGCATATTTTCTTCTTTGAATGGGTCACCTTCCCCTCCCTATTTCTCAACCACTTACTCAATTTATTTTTAATACCTTCATAGTCGTAAGCTTCTATTATCACCATAGGGAGACTATGATATACATTCATTACACTCTATATAAGGAAGAAACTAAATAGATGCCTTCTGAATATAAGTACATAATGTACCTGGAAACACTAATAATCTTACCTTCAAACATTGACTATTACCTCTGAAGGTAAGACGCAAAAGTGAACATTCTTAAGATCAATTATCAGGAGAAAAGATGCCTGGCAAATTTCTCAATATGTTGGATCCACACTGGTAACAAAGCTTGATTAGCATAATAAAACTGTGGCTCTTTAATGTGTCGAAGGGAAGGACTTTCACTTGTATGTTAGTTAATAATTTACAGCAATCTTCTCCAGGATTTTATTGTGACAGTAAGGCCTAAGAGATGTACAGATTTCTCTTACCATATGTGACCTATCACATTTATTTAAAAAAAACACATTTCTGTTATTAAGACATATGTGATAGTATACTTCTGAAAATGTGAATTGCTTTTGGCTAAAAGCCATGCACTAATAAGTTGAGTTGAATCTAACCAAGGTTGACATCTGTTACAGAGAGAGAGAGAGAGAGAGAGAGAGAGAGAGAGAGAGAGAGAGTGCCAGCCCTTGTCGAGCAGAAAATTCTTCCCTCCTCTTACACTTTAACAACATTAAACAATGTAGTAGTCGTCTTTCACAAATCAAGATCAGAATCCACTCAGCTTAGGAAATTACAGTTTTATTTAGGAACCAATCCATCTTATAGATGTGGTAGTTTCATTATTAAAAATGACAAATAACCACAAAGATTTTCCTGTCTGTGATGTTTCCACATTATTCATTTATTCATCCAATGTATATTTATTTAAGATCCACAGCATTCACGGAACTGCGCTAGTTGCTGAGGGAATTAAAAATAAATCTGACACAGGTCTTACCCTCAAGGAGTTTAGAGTCCAGTGGGAGAGATAAAATTGGTTTGTGAAGAACTAAATACAAGATAGATATGAGAGAGAAAGCGAGATTTGTTAAGCAGGGAATGGATAAAGTAGGAAAGAAGCTCTAAGGAGAGAGCTTAGCACTATTGGAGGGAGACACAGGGAAAGGGAGAGGAGGAACATTTTCATCAGGACATTAAGGGCTGCTGGTTTGAGTCATTGGTTTGAGGAGTCCAGGGGAGGTACAAGGATCCCAGGCTGCCGGGTGGTGTGCAGGAAGGGAAAGGCCAAGTTGAAAACTGAGGTGGAGAAAAAATGGTGACTTGAGACTTATCCAGCTGAGTCAAAAAGCACTGAAGAACTTGTAACTTGACAGTGAATATGAATCTTCCATTAGTCCCCTAGTTATTAAACTCAAAGTGTTGATAGGACTGCCTTCGAATCTTGTGCCTGACATAAGCTTGTGGTATGAAATTGGGCATGTTCTTTCCTTCTTACAGACTTCAGCTAGGTTATTTATATGGTCCTTCTAAATCTTAAAAAACAGCAGAGACTTAAAAAGCCTGCTTTATAATTATGATCATTTTAGAATGTATCTGATCTACTTAGATGTAAATTTGTGCATATGCATATGTCATCAGCATTGCATATATAATACATCTGTGTTTTTCTCCACATAGACATGCACACACATACACATAATGCCTTTCCCCATCATTTCAGCCTTCTGCGTTTGTGAAATGAAGCATAAGATGCCACATCTTTAGCACTTTAAAGAGGTACGCTAGGTAGAAGATAAATGTGACTGCAAGGACTTCAGCTAGAACCTTTCAAGCGACCTCTTATGCCATTTCGCAGGTGGAGTCCATAGCTCTCTCAATGCTCCTGAACACATGCAGATCACAGGAATGCAGAGTGGCAGCAGAGTCAGCACATTCATTCTCAGCTCTAAGCCAGTGCATTCTGAACTGTGTTCTGCTAAACACTAGTCTTGTGGGATTGCATCCTTTAGAACAAGAAGGTCTCAGTGCCACAGAAGTTTAGCATATCTTTTCTGCAGCACTGAACACCTTCACATAATACAGGCTCAGAGAAAAATCCTGTGGAAAGAGTTCTGTTGAGCTATCTTACTCAGGGTTTCCCAAATGTGTTTGGCCAAAGGATACCTTAACCCAACAGCACAAACGGTTCATGGAAAGTACAGCTGGAGCCTTAAGTCCATGTGAAATAAAATGGCCACGTGGAGATCTTGCCTCCATAGGTAGTTCAAGAAACCAGTGCCCAAATAACAGTGCCTAGTCTCTGAGAATATCTGCAGTAAGGATATTATTTAAAAAGTACCCATGGAAATCCCCCCACGTGTGACATCATAAAATATCTCCTGGCACACACCTTTGATCCCAGAGCTCTGGAAGGCTCAGGCAGGAGGATCACAACTTCGAGGATAGGCCAGGCAACTTAGGAAATTAGCCATTCCCTATGTCAAAATAAAAATACATATAAAAAGCTGAGGCTGTATCTCAGTTCAAAGGCCCTGGGTTCAATCCCCAATACTACAAGAAAATAAATCTGCTGTGTTTCTTTTGCAGTGTCACACTCTAAATTATTTTTATGGACTGCAGATGTCTTGAGGTGTAGTCCTCAAAGAAGACAAGGAGCATTTACAAGCGGGTCCCTCTGAACAAAATAGGGGAAGCCCTATAGTCCTTGGCATGCCTCAAGAGAGAAACTGGCAAAATGCCTGATCCACTCATTTCATGACAGTGACACACCCACAACAGTGTGCTTCCTAAAGCAACACTAATCAATCTGTAATCAGCTCTGGCCAGTTTAAGAGCAGCTCCTGGAAAGCCAGCAATAAAGCCTTTCTAAACAGCTGCATGAAACAAATTGGGCTCTTTATGGTATAGCGAAACTACAATTGGATGCAGAAGGTTTCAGCATTTGTTCTCACAGCTAATGAAACTTGTACAAATTTCCAGACACCTTTTCCTTTCCTTGGTCATTGCAGTCACATCATCTCTAGGCAATCTTAGAGGAGTCAACTGAGAGTGGGTTGCCCAGAAGCTTCATTTCTAAACTACACTTTGCACCCACTGCCTCTGAGGAGACACACACACCCAGTTCTATGACTTAGAAATTTGTTGGTCATTACAAAGTCCTGTTATCTAACATTATGTAAGAATTTATGTAAGAACATAGTAGCAAATGTGATCAAAGCTCATGAATCATGGAATGTACAGGGATTTTAACAATTATGCTAACTTCCATTATATTAACTATTTATCTTTTAAAAACTAAGAGTTCCTTCAAAGCTTCAAGCATGTTAGATGCCTCATTGCCATCGCTTACCTTACCAAAAGGTTCATGAGAACCTTTTTTCTGGAAGTGGTAAGTTAGAACTCTGACAACCATGAGAATGAAATGAAAACACAGAACAGTCACATATTGCTAAATCTGAAGGACTTTAAGCAAGCTAGAAAATGTGGCATCAAACCATTTTCCCGTGTACAGAGTGTGACCCTGCAATTTAGAGTGGAACTTTTTGTTAGCAAAAGGAGTCATAAAATACTCTTATCTGACCCAAGTCTATTTACTCACTGCTTGATAAGAGCCCAGTGAGTTGAGGACATGTTGTATGGACAGGGGAAAAGGTTTATTCAGAATGCCAGTAAAACAAGAAGATGGACTAATGTCCAGAAATGACCATCTTAACTTGGCATAGGTTTCAAACTCTTTTGGACCTTAGGCCAGGGGAAAGAAGAGAGGCTTTGGTTAGGAAAGAATCTATGACAGGAGACTTCTAGGCATCTCTCCACTGTCTGAAATGGGATGTTGTGAAACCTGGTGGTTGGTAGTCTGCTGATCATGATGCCCCTGTAAATCTTGAAAAATATTTTAGTTCTCTTATCTTGACATCTTCAACCTTGAAGGAGGAGAGAAGAGTTGAAGGAAATTTCAGGCAAATTAACCTTGTATTAGTGGTTCTGGACAAACATTCCCTAAATGTCTAATATGTCTGTCTAAGTTGTTTATTTCATTGCTGAGACAAAAGACCTGGCCCTCAAAGTTAAAGGAAGAAAGGTTTATTGTAGCTCACAGTTTGTAGAAGTTTCAGTCTGTAGTCAGCTAGCTCCAAGGCAGGGTGGCATTGCAGAGGGACATTGCAGAGGAGAAACAGTCCATGGAAGGCAGATGGGATCAAATCAGTGAAGTAGCAACAAGCAGCAAGCAGCAGCAGCCTTCTGTCCTTTATATTCCATCCAGGGTGGAGCACCTTTAATCCCACCATCACACACCCTAGATCCAGCCACCTCTGAAAAGCCCCACCTATGACCACATGAGGCTTTGGAGGGACATCTAGACACAGCCATAACAGTGTCTATGTGCAGAGTTGAGCAGAAACAACCTAATCCAAAGGTTAAGCTAGCAACAGAGACATACAGTAAGAAGGCAGAGATACCAATCTTTGTCACCCTGTTTTAGTCACAGTTACCCCTCACACACCTCATACACTTTCACAGGCCCAACTGAAGAGTCAGTGCTTTTCACAAGAGGCCTTCAAGACCCTGAAAAGTAACCTAGGCAACTGTTATCATAACCCATGCACAAAGGTATCGTCTCCAGCAAAGCTAGTGGGAGACTAATAATACATTGTTCAGGTGAATGACCTTCAAAATTAGTGATTTAACAAGTCAACTAAAAGCAAGTGAGGCTGGAGGGTTTCCGCATTACCTTACGTCTTGATCCACATGCTAATTTCTAACTGAGCTCCTTAGTGTTTTCAGTCCAGACAAGAATGGGGTCCTCTTCAATCTATTCACACGTTAGTTAGAAATGTTTTTTAACATTTCCACTCAGTGATCTTCCAGAAAGCTGTTGAAAGCTCAGAATCGCATAACTGAGCTATTAGTAATTCAACCAAGCCACATACCTTTGTTCTTCTAATAAACATTAGTTATGTACCTACTGTGTGCCATGCTTAGTTGACAGGGAGATGAGTAAGATAAGATCCCTTCCTGGAATGTTCTCACACTCGGCTAGAGAAACTGACAAGCCACTGCACGACAGCATGGACAGGTTCTGTGACTGAAGTTTGTGCAATGTCCTGTGGGGCTCAGATGAAGGACTGAGCCGCTGCTTGGAGCGGCTCTCCCTGCCGCAGCAGGAGGCCCCTGGTAAACAGTGGGAGGGAGGCCATTCAGGAGAGCAGAACAACACTTTCAAAGGGCACTAAGAGAAGAAAGCAGATGCTGTGTTGTGAGCAATGTCTGGTATTTAGAGGCAGCTTAGGAGAGGGGGCATTTTTCACAGTGGTGGAAAGTACCAAGTTTGTGAATTGGAGAACAGAAAAGAAAGGAAAGAGTAGTTGTGTGTGCCAGGATTCCTAAGGCATCACAATGCCAGACTCAGGCCCTTCTTTTGACATTAAAAGGAAAGCAGTGCAATGTGGATGAAACTAAAAAAAAAAAAATTGCTGGAAAGGATTCTTTTATTCCTGAAAGTTATAGGTTAGAGTTAGGGAGGGATTATAAGGCACCCCTTTTCAACTGCTTACAAAGAAATAGACATATCAAATCCTTTCTGATTATATCTGGCTAATCCTTCTCTATGGACTTTTATGTAAATCTCAGCTCCTGTAGAGTTCCTCTAAGCATCCAGCTGCTCCCTTGTGGCTTCATCTACCCTTTATTGTTTCTTACACTTTTTTTTCTTTCATACAGTTCCTTCCATATTACTTAAACATCTAGGCTACACTAAGCTAGAGCATTTTAGATGTGGCATATAGCACTATTATTTTAGCTTCATTTTCTGAATTCATTTCACAGATGTAAAATCTTTTTCTGACTGTATTTTTATCAGCCCCAAACATAAGCACAGTAGGGCTATTTGTATTCCTAGAGAAATGATGCATGCCCCCTTGGTAACTACACTCAGAGCTCCAAACAGTAAATTAGTCTTTCATCGACCACAGAATGTGTTCAAAGTCAAGGGCCTGAGGTAATAACTTATTTTTAGTTGAGTACAAGTTCAGGGGACTGAGAACTAATAGACATGACTCATTTTGGCCAAAGACTAAAATAGGAAACAACTAGTTTCTGCTTTCTTAAAGCTCCTGCCTAAGTTATCTTGTATAGTTCCTGAGAAAGCCAATATTTGAAAAGAAAAAATCATTCTTTCCCAAGAAAATGTTTGCATCTGTAAGTTTTACAGCATATGGGTTGGTTATGTGTCATTACAACCCATTGTTTATATGCAGGATAGCAATATCCTGTCATACTCCATGGTAACAACTTGAAGACAGAATCATTGCTGCTGATGGAGCAGGCAGATGCCACCATAACTAAAAGAAGTTCTAGAATTCTTTTCTCAGTTCTCACTTCACTCCAATATTTTGACTGCCTTCCACCTCCTCTTAGCACCATATCCTCACATGTGGGTTCCACATAATTAGGGAGGATATTTCAGAAAATTTTTGTGTCTTTTTGCTTATTTTTGAGCAGGTTCATGGTGTATATAACTGTATTCCTCCATGGGAGCCCGGCAGGAGAAGCCCAGAGCAGCCAAAGAGCTCATTCATACTCATTCATTTTTGGGAATCTGTTTAAAAATAGCATCTCCATGTGGAAACACGACTTCTTCATCTCTCCCCCACTAGTCAAAGAGGTATATTATTTCCAACCCTGGCTGGTAAAAGTTAACTTGACTCAAATCATGATGCATGGAGTTAGTTAGCAAATTAGACTGGATAGCAGACTCGCTTTAGATTGTGTGTGTGTATACACACATTTGTCATATATATCATACACTCATACATAATTTAAACCCCACCTATTTCTGCAAAGAGTTTTGACATGACTGACATAAGATTATAGAGGAAAATGTTTAAAGAAGCAGGAGAAACTACTATTTCCTAGCACTACAGAAACACCTGCTATGTAGGTGGTGCAACTGAATAAGGTGACAAAGCAGAGTGCAGCTGTGCCCTTTCTGCAGTGATACCATGGTACAGAACTTATTGGAAGCTCCCCATGGGGACTACAATCAAGCCATGTCTGAGTTCTTCTGCTCGTCATTAGTGATGATAGGTAGTAGACCTTGGGATGTGGTGTAAACTCTTGAAAATTAGTCCAAGATGGTCTCAGAGCCATGGCAAGTAACATGCCTACTGGTTAGAAAATGGGGGCTTTTTTTCAAGGATACTAAACGCCCTGAAGAGGAGTTTTACAAAGACTTTGAGCAGGGATAACACCATTGGACTATATAAAATAACAGTACCTCCCAGATAAACACCCCCTTCCTCTTTACTCTATTTTTTCCTTTAGCAAAAATGACCATACTCTCTTATTGTCTAGCTATCTGTTCTGAAGTGTCACCTCCCAGATGAATGTTAAACCCGTACAAGTGAGAACTTGTAGTCACCATTGTAACTCTAATGCCTCAAACAATAGCTAGTATACAGCAGGAGCTCAGGGTCTAGGATAAATGGGTACAGGCCTCCAAGGATACAGCTTTGAAGTTCCCTCATCCTGGTTTAGTGTGAGTATGATAAGCAAGCCTGATTGTGCCAATTTTGGACACCCAACTGCTAACCTAATTACCAGCCATTGTGTAGGTTGTTAGCTTTACTTACAAAGTAACCAGGGTTTCTTTTTAAAATAGTCTCAGCTGGGCATGGTGGTGCATACCTGTAATCCCAGCACTCAGGAGGCCGAGGCAGGAGGATCGCTGTGAGTTTGAGGCCAGCCTGAGCTACATAGTGAGTTTAAGGCCAGGCTGAACTACATAGCTAGACCTTGTCTCATAAAAATAAAAAATAAAGTCTCTATTCCATACTCTCGAATGTTATACAGTTAGTTTTGCTCTCTTTAGAAAGCTAAACTTTTACCCCACAGGTGATTCATCTGGTCTGTACCACTTTCCTCTTCAGGTTGTAGTTCCATTATTGATTCCAAAGGGAAAGCACCAGGGTAAAGATGTCAGCCTTCCTATGGGTGGAGGCTATGAACAAGCAGTTGGGTTTGACATCATTAGGCATTTCTAGAATAACAGAAGGCAAATTTTGTCCCATGGGACAAGGAAACAAAAAGGTTAAGTTACAGCTAGCAACAGGTATCATTTCCTACCTTTAAAAGTCTAGTTTGGTGTTCAGATATTAACAGGAATGGGCATAGAACAGCCAAAATCAACACCACACACACACACACACACACACACACACACACACACACATCCCCTCTTCCTCTTCCTTGGCTGATGCCTCTTATCTCCTATACCGCCTTCCTTTCATGGGTTACCATCACAGCATGCAGAAACATTTGATAGCTTTTCCCATTGGCTGAGAGCCACAGAAGTTGGATGCATCCAAAGTAGGCAGCACTAAGGAAGCTGCTATTAAGCAAGGCTTGACACACAATCAGAGACACTTTTAGCTACAAGGATCCAGGCAATCACTGTGCAGAATTGTAAAACTGAACAGGCTTTCTTTCATTTCAGGGTTGTTTCATGGATATGTAAGTAATTAATTCTTTCAATCACATCTCAGTGAAGGGCATAAAAAATTCCTTCACTTAATAGTGATGTGTACAAAGGAAATTAAGAAACAAGAACATGTTTCAGGAAATAACACTGCTACAAGGTTAATTTTGCCTCATACAGCATTTTCTAGAATTGAATTGCTCCTATGCTCACAATAACTGAGGCTGATCTTATTGGAAAATCACCTCTGTTGAGAAACATACTCTGGAGGAAACCTTGCATGGGGACAGACTGCTTTCCTGTGCCAGTGCCATGTTATCCACACTGGCACGGTTTAAGTTCCCAGTCTTTCTGTTCATTCAAGCAACCCATTCATTAGTGACCCTTCAAGGCAGGGTAGAATAACTAGATATATTAGGGAAATTTATTTTGAATCATTTGGGGAACTTACAGGTCAGTAATCAAATTGTAGCTCTTAAAATACACATTAAATATTTTACTAGTAGTGAGAGGACTCGCTGTAGCTTTTACTTCAAATGCTTAACATGAAACTACTTTGCATAATGATCTCCAACTCGCAAAGGTCCTGAACAAGGCAGAAGTATGGAGGGTCAGCTGAGCTGAGAGAAGACAGATAAAGCTCTCACTCTACCTCTGTAGGCATGGCTCCTCCATCAGTCATTTCTCACGTACTGGGTATTTTATTTTCAATTATAAAGAGAATCCAGGGTTATCTTAAGAGCATGGTACCACACAACTAACAAAATTTAGAAATGTAACCCAGCTTCCAAACTGCACCAAGTAGAAATGGAAGACATTTTAAAGGGACTATGTTGAGCCTCCAAGATTGAGAAAGGAAAGGGAGGAGGAAACTGATGAAACAGACACATACCAGGCCTGATGGCCTTGGGGAACAGCAACACTAGAGGCTGTAGAGGACAGGTACCCATGAAGCTGATTTGATTTACAAAGGTGGGAGAGCTGGGTGGACTGGGGAGGCTGCAGTAGTCAAAAAGGGTAGTTGGAAGAAGCAGAGAAGGAAAGGGAAGGACTCATCGAATATGTATTGCATCTAGTACTTGGGCTTCTTGGGTAAAGCCTACAATAAGAAAGAGAGAAAAGATACCTCTGCTGTGTTCATCAGAGCACCAGGAAACTTGCTCAGAGGTGATGTTCCTAATACCTACTTCTACGTTTGTCATAATTCAGACAGTAATGGAAAAATCAAAATGTCAGTCTATACTGACAGGTTGACACCTTTCCTTTATGAATTTTGTGTCCACATTATTGCCAATATGTATTTTAACCAAGAAGTAAAACAATTCCCAGGATACAGCAGGTGCACAAAGCTTTTGAACTACCGCTATAAGTGGCCTATGGCTTAATACTTGGGTTTTCAGCAATCAAGGAGCAACCTCATGTGATATCGCTGTAGCTCAGTTCCCAGTGGGCATAACGGAGATGATTAGATATATTGAGTTCTTGTGTTATTCAAAGAAAAAAGACTCATACACATTCGTGTTAGCTTCCTCTTACTTCATTTCAATTTTCAATAACTAGTGTCATCACACAAAACAGTTTCCTCATAATGAAACTTCATGTTGAATTGGATTTGTCTTTCATGTGCAAGCATAATATAGAACCTTCTGAAATATGATCCTTGAAATAATTTTCTGCCAGAAAAACCACATATATGGATATATATGCATATGTATAATTCTCTCAAATAAGAACAATATAGAAAATGAAAAACAAAAACGAAATAGCTATATTTGAAGAAAAAAGTTATACCTTTTAATATTTGATAGGTCATGGGAAAGAAGTATGTTTCTGGTTAAACAAAAATACTTTGACTAATGGAGCTTTTGCACGTAGAGAGGATGCTTTTCAAGGAATTAGAAGCCAGTGAACCTTTGACAAGAGGCAGCACGATATATAATGTAATTTGTCTGAATCTCTCAGGAAGATTACACAAGACTATCTCTGTGAATAGTTTTTTCATTGTGTCACTTGTACAGAAATTCTGGTTGCTTCAAAGTTCCAGGTACTTAGATATTGTCATACTTAATCTCATTCTCCAGAATATCCAGTTCTGTAGTGGATTTGTTCATTTGGTGTTAAATCACTCCTTTGCTCTATATATGTTTTAATTTGTTTTTGTTAGTCTCTACTTGTGATGCATAATAATTACATTCTGTTTACTCAATAAAACTTGCCTGTCACACAATAATATGAAAAACATTACGGTAGTAACCTGCACAAATTCTCTAATATCCAGGTTAGTGAGGGTCGCCTAGACAGTTTGTCTCCTAATTTTCCAACAGGAAGCCAGTTGAGTTGGGGTGGTTTTTCAATAAATTGTTAAGAGTAGAACTTCTCCCAAGACTTTTTAGCAGTATACATGGCAGAAATAGTTTTACTGGTCCTTATAATCCTTGAGATGACAGGGGTAGGAACCCTGAAGCTCCTGGACTAAAAATTAGCTCGTTAATTTATTCTGGCATACTATTCCAGTCCCCTGGTATGTAGGTCAAGATGAATAGGAGGTTAGAAAATACTATCCTAAGGCCCAAATATTGTACATTTGTGCTTGCTTTGTTAAAATTGAAGCAAAGTATCCAGACAGTTAAAAATTTTAAATCAAGTTTCTCTCTTTCCTTCGCTAATTTCGTGGGCTATGTCAGCATTTCCCAAAGTATGGTCCATGGTCCATGAATAGTGTTTTGAAAGATGTAAATACTTAATAGGTGATGTGACAAAGACAAAAAGTGTGTGTGTGCCTGTGTGTGTGTGTGTGTGTGTGTGTGAGAGAGAGAGAGAGAGAGAGGGAAGGAGAGAGAGAGAGAATTTGGTGGAGAGTAGACAAATAAGTATGAGAAATGATGCATTTAAAAAGTTATCTTGTAAGGTGAATTTTGAACCCTTGATACTCTAATGTAATTTACCTCTTGTGAGGAGTCTTGCAATATTCTCAAGCTTATTCATCCCTAGAAGTCTCCCTCTCTCTCCCTCTTCTCTCTCTCTCTCTCTCTCTATATATATATAGTGTGTATATATATATAGATTATGTATTATATATATATATACAATCATCATGGGAATGGATACATATACATATCTCATCTTAATCATTTTTATTTCCTATCCTCTCTCCTCCCATCCCTAGATCCCCTTTCCATCTCCACAAAATTTACTTTCCTGTTTCCTACCTTTACTCTTTTACTTTACTCTTTAATGTTTTTGTATTCTGTGACCTTTGAAATCTTGTGTTTATAGAATGCCAGAATCTACTTTGAGTTATCCTGGGATGACTAAAGCTGGATTGCATCAGTGATTTCAACTCATCAGTAGGTTCTGTACAGTGATTCTTATGTGAGGCTACCCCACTGAGCCAAAACCCAAAATGTCTTTAGGCAACCTGCTGCTGGCATATGAAGCCACTAGGGCACACCCTGGAAGGTTCACACGTGTACCGAGGCAGCTACTAGACTAGACTGTAGTCATCAAACCACAATCTCATTGTAAGCAGGGAAAGTGGACTAGAAAATTGGAGCGTTATGGTTCAATGAATTAGGTGAATAGGAATGTCTGGCATCCCCTGTGATGCCTATTCCTGTTGTTAAACATTCTCCTTTATACACTTATAAAGTGGAGCTGTTGAGATGATTACACAATTTTTAGACAGCTCACTTAAGATTATAATTCATATGCCATACAATTCACTGATTTAAAGTAAGCAGCTCATTTCCTTGTAGTATATTCACACATTGTTGCAATAATCACCACAATTAATTTTAAAACATTTCCATCACCCCCCAAAAAATGCTCCTTGCCCATTAACAAGTCACTCTTCAGGTATATCTCCAGCAATCGCTGACCACTAATCTACTTTCTGTCTGTATGGCTTTGCCTACTCTGAGTATTTAATATACTTGGAATCTTGTAATATTGTATACAGTTTTTTGTGTCTGGCTTCTCTCACTTAGCATGTTCTCAAGGTTCATCCATATTTTAGCATGGATGAGAATCACTACCTAATTTTAACAAGGGAATATCACCAGGAAAAAATGTGTACCTTTTTCTGTGTCCCAAATGTATACTGAGGAACTTTACAACATTTTAAATATATTGAGAGACAACCGAAACAAAAATAAATTAGAATTTGATACTTACTGATACTTAAAATAAAATGACTGTATTGTGTGGTTGCTTCTCAAAAGCATCTGACGACTTATGGATTGGTTTCTAGTAAGCTTGGGTTAAATATGAATGGTATTCTTCAATTTTGTTGAGTCTTCCTTGTACTTGGAAAACAGGGATGTAGTGTGGCTACTGTATCACATATCTAAGGCTTCCCAATCCATGTTGCTGCATCTTGGCAGTTTCCTATAATTTTGTAAAATATTTTAATATGGCAAAGTCACTTCAATTACACAGTCATTATAAGTTTTGCCAACTTTGAGTATGGATCGTTTTTTGTTCATTAGAGCACAAAATTAGAATTTTCATTGCTGCAACTGTAAACACTGTTGGCTCAAAGGATTCAAACATTTTCTCATAAAATCTTGGATAACTGATAATGGGTATTTTCCTTGTTTTCCAGCATATTTTTAATTTTTTGAAACCTCTTTCTGTTCTCCCTTCCTTGGAATATCTTTTTGGCCTAGAAGATGAATAAGTGATTCTCTCAATGGCTGGCATCACGCACAGTGCATGAACTAGTGGGCACCCAGACCACCTTCCCCTTGACTCAGGAGAAACAGAATAAATTATTTCTTAAATTTTCTCAGCAAAGTTTGGCAGTTAGACCTGAGTATGTCTGGGAAAACCATCTGGCACACCTACATCTGTTCTCACATTTGCCAATCAGGATTTATCAAAAATCAATGGCTCAAAAACATGAAGCTCTTAAGAGGTGCTAATTTGTGGCTGAAGAATAATTCAAATGCAGCACCATTTGGTCCTCACAGAGTATGGTTTTGGCTTTTGAAAATTTAATGAATCCATTTTCTCTTGCTCATTTGTATTTTCCGTTAAAAGAAGAAAAAGTGGAAAGTAGTTCCCATATAAGAAACTTCTTTGCCCTATGTTTGTCTTTTCCGATACTAGAATTATTTTGCCAGGGATTTGGGGATGCCTCAGGACCATTTATGAATGGCCACTCCTACATCCCCACTCTCTTCCAAGTTATTAGGGTGTTCTCAGCAGAACACAAACATTTAATTCTATTGCCCACTTACTATCTATTTTCTGCAACCTTCCGCCTGACACTCAAAGCCAGTCACCTGTGAAAAGCCCCTCCCCCCACCCTTTCCTTGCCAGCATAAGCGAGATGGCTTTTATTATTTCTTACAGCGTTTCTTCTTTGCCAAGATAGCCTCGCTTCAAACTCAGAACAGCTCATTGGCTTGCAGGGGTTCAACAGCCATGGGCGGAGGAACATGTTTATTATGGGAAGCACATGACTCAACCAGATTTCACTGAAAGATTTTGAAGCCGGAGCAAGCAATTGGCTGGCACTGTTCAGGCATTAATGTCCTTTGACCCATACTGCGCTCACTGTTACACAGGTGCCTCTTATAAAGAACAAAGACATTTCTAAGTTAATAAAACACAGCGTATCATTCACATAACAACGGGAACTTGTGTCTTCGATCCAAACTTGAGATGGGTGGAATCTGTACAATAGACTAAATTATACTTTGGAACAGTTAAATTGTGTTTATCAGTCTTTATAGATTTGGAGATTAAGATGGTTTACTTCTGTACCTCATATACATGGCACGAGGAGTTTCTCTTTCAAATGCTAAAAATACCTTGGCAAAAGATGGTTTCCCTAATAAAGCCATCCTTCAGTATTGCCTGTGAGTTCAGCTTTGCCTGGGAGGTCTAAGTGTGTGAGTACTAAACCTGGCTCTGTTTGCAGAAGTTCAAAAATGGAAATATACCAAATCATATCTACCTCACTAGCAAGTTAAAAAAAGGCAGGTGTGATAAAATATGGGCGTGTGTTCAAATCATACTATGTATTAGTAGAGTTGAAAGGGTCCCACAGATACAGCATAGGTAATTGAAAAATACTTCAACTCCTGTGAAAACACATGATTGTTTGCCTTATGTAGGATGAATAAAGAAGTGCCTGGAAGAGTTTTATTTCGTGTACCAAATACTCCCTCCTGCAGGGTCCCAAATCACGTTCTAAATCCAACCAAAAGCTTACCTGATTGCATGTGTTCATGGAGACAGCGAGTGTCTACACCCTAGAAGGAGAAAGACTGAGTGTATTTGTTACACAAAAAGGAAGTTGTGGGCTTATTTCTAGAGCTGTTCATCTTTTGTGAAAAAGTGGAATATGTCAAAACAGACCCACAGCTGAGACAGGCAATTGCCAGCAGATAAAATGACCTAATTATATTTCAGACTTAAGCACTATCTACATAATGACATTAGGAACAACTAACAAATTTAAATTTTTCTACACGAATCTGATGCTGGCAAAAAAAAAATAGGGTAGAGGTAAAGGGGAAAATAATTGAGATATATTATGTACATGTACCAATTCCCCACAATTAATTCAATCATTATATACTAATAAAATTTTTTTAAAGTGAATTGAATCTTAGCTTTATATGGTTTGGATAAGCCTCAATTCCCCTTAGAATGGAAGGACAATTATGGGAACTTGAAATATAACACTCTTTTACTGTGTGCTCTTTGATTTGCTTTAGGGACATAATGACAAAATATACTGATTAAACCTACCAGTTAATGAAAAGAGAAGAGTCTGATAGTTATATGTGTGGAAAATCCATTCTGGGTGAGTGTGTGAATGTGTCTGTGTGTGTGTGTGTGTGTGTGCACTTTTAGCAAACATCAGTTTTCTGTCACTGAAAGCAAATCTGTTTAGCTTCAGGATTCTTACCTATATCCTGTGCCTTCTGTCTAGATGAACAATGCTTGATTTAGTGGGGACTAAAACAATGGATATATTAGCACCTCTTCTGAAGAAAGCACCCTACACGATTTAATGCACTTGAATGGTAATGTGCTGAGTGTCTACTTGGCTGGGCACTATAGAAGATACCAACCCCACCTCCAGGGAATTGGAGTCTACCAGGGATAGGTGGGGAGAAATTCAGATACACAGCTGCTTCTACATCCAGATAGATGCCAGCTCTACTGTGACACAGAAGAATTTTTGAAAATGTTAGAATCAGGTCAATATTCCCCCCAAATTCTGCTTGTTCCAACAGCTTTGGGTAATGTGGGGTTTTATTCTGTTAAATTCTGATGTCTGTTTTCTTTATGTCACGTTTAAAAAAATTTTTATTGATTGCAGTCCTGAAGATTGAACCCAGAGCCTTTTCACTGAGCTACATCCGCAGCCATTCTTTTGGTTGTGTTTTGTTTTTTCAGCCATTCTTAATTTTGTATTTTTGATATAGGGTTTTACTAAGTCACCAAGTTGTCCAAGTTGGGCTTAAACTTGTCATCCTCCTGCCTCATCTTCCTAGGGTGCTGGGATCACAAGCCTGGGCCACCACACACAGCTCAAGTGATAAAAGGTAGAAATGCATGATATTAGATCAAATTCTTTTGAACAGTGAGTTTGATTTTAAGAGCAGCTGTCTCATTCATGTCCATCTCCTCCTGAATCAAAAGAAGGGGGAAACAACATGTGCTCTAAGACCACATGTGGCTCTAATCCTGTCCAATCCAGGAATGCTTACCTGCTAAGGATTGTGCAGCTACCTGTCAGTGAACAGCCTGGAAGAGAAATGTGAGAACATACAACTGTTTTATGTCAAATATTAAAGAAACTATCCTGAGGTCTCTAGATAAATTTTTTTAATTAGAAAAATAATTTGAATGTTTTAACTAATTTATCAAAAGCCAGTGCCTAGCACATAGTAAACACTTACTATTTGTTTTAAATGAATGAATGGAAGAAATATTCAAGATAAGCTTAGCCTCGAGGACAGCATTTCCATAACATGTTGCGCACACTTTGTCCCAAAGGATGCTCAGGCTTTGTGGGGGGTGTCAAGAAGTTACCCCCATAGCAGAATGCTGGCTGCTGGCCCTGGCCCCAGAAGCCCAGGACCTCAAGAAGGCTTTCAAGGAGTCCAGCTCACATGACATGTAGGCTGGAATTGTGAGGGGCACACTTCCTCACTGGGTAGTTTTGGCCAAGTTGCTTTATCTCTGTTTGCCTCCCTTTCCTCAACTTTGAGATGAGGACAATGCTAGGAGGCGCCTCATAGGGTTATGATGGAGAGGAAATGGGTCAATATGGAACACCGTAGCCATGTGAGTGTTTGCTGTGACCTTCTTCCCCTCCTGGTTCACTGACAGCTGGGTTCAGTGGTCAGCACTCCAGTGCTGGTGTGAGAAGACCTGGATTGGAAAGCTGGGTAGCTTTGTAGCCTTGAGCAATTTTTTCAACTTTTCTCAGCCTTCGTTTCCTTGTTTCTAAAAAGGGATAATGCCTCCTATAATTGCTGTGAGGATTACAAAAGAGAATTAAATGACATTCGATGTGTATAAACATCCATGGCACATGGTAAGTTCTGGAAAAATATCTGTTGAGTCTGCTGGATGCAAGTCCTTAGAGCAATGGCCACAAAACCCAGCTACACTTCAGCTGATCTGATATGCCTCGTGTTTTCCTTGTCTGCTCTTGTAGCTCTGCTATTTCCCATGTATTGTATAGGATGGAAAGAGTGGAGGAAGTATCACAGCTGAACTGGATGTCTCATTTTAGTGCTAAGCTTGCTATGTCATAAAATAAAATAACATAGTATATGTTGGTGTCTTTTGCCAAGAGTGACCTAGCCACATTCAAAGCCTGACAGTTCTGTTTGCTCAGTCTCTTTGGAGATGAAAGGGGTGAATGGAAATTCTCACACTCTGTTCACACAGTTTGCATGAGCCCGCCACCATGACAATGGCCGCTTTAAGGTACAGTTTAGGTGGGAGACCCTCCCCACCCCAATCACATGCCACCTTTCCTCTGAAAAGTAAAAGCGAAGTCTCACTCTTGCTAAAGATCTATGGGAAATCAATTTCATTGCACAGCTGAGATGGAAGAACCCATAATGCCATGGTTTCTAATAGAAGGCAGAGCATATGGAGAACACAGAGTGTAATTTATAGCTCATAATTATAGAGGATATGCAGTAAAGTCCATCTTGCTTGGTGTTCGCAGCAATCTACTCCTTCCCACATCAGAGTGTTACCAAATTGCAATGACCTCCTCTCCATTTTCCCAGTGTTTGAACCTTGCACACCACTTCAATCCATATTCATTGATTTTTGTCACTCAAATAGAAGCTTATTGGTGGAACTAATCGGGTGACTCTTAGAATAAAAGCCTCAGAGTCACATGGAAAGCACGGCTTATGAATTCTTCCTTGATGCTCTAATTGAAAAGTACACAAAGCCTTCAGCTGGTACCCCCTCACAGCCCTGTTTCTTCCCAGATATTTTAAGAGTCTCTAACCCTGAGACCTATGGCCTCACTTTCTCTTGTAATTGTGTTTGACTTGTTTCATTAATTTGAATCATTGGTTTACCTTACAGTGCCACTTCGAGTAATGTTAGCATTTTTTTAATCTTATGCCTGAGACACTTTTCAGTATATCCAAAGAACGAATAGATTCTGTGAAAAAGGAAAGTAGGACCTTGAACGTGGGCATTTACGGATAACTGCTAATGCTATGACTAGGGAGTTCTTTAGAGAGAAGGAATATGTCTGGGCAGAAACCTTGCAGCAGCTGGACTGATAAGCTTCCTTATTTTCCTATTTAAATGAATATCCCTTCTACAGCAAATCATTCTTCCTGTTCTCCCTTCCCTTCTCCCCTTTCCTCTCTTTTACATTGTCTTATCTTTCTTTTCTTGAAAATGCATGCCTCTTTCTCTCCTTCCTGTTTCCTCATGGTTCTCTCTCTCTCTCTCTCTCTCTCTCTCTCTCTCTCTCTCTCTCTCACCGTACTCAGTAAGACTCAAACTCAGCCAGGCTTTCACTCAACTGGCCTCTGTACAAAGAAAGCACAAATAACTGGAGGCTGGACCACAGGTAAGAGGCTTCCAACTACTTCCCTGTTCTTAGTGTCTATTTCGAACACTGAACTGCAATTCAGTCACAGTCAAAGAGGTATCTGGCATTCCACACTCCGGCCAGATGTTGACTTTTCTCTTACAAGGGTCATGAAAAACATTTGTAACAAAAGCACTGTTAGACTCCCTACTTTTAGAGACTGAACAAATGATGCTATGATGTTTTTACATATTCAGTGTTGAATTTCATTTCATTTGAATGTAACAGTATTCAAATGGGGAAGGAATTAGTAAGTAGACCAAATTGTAATCTTTCACTTGGCATTTCAATTTGCTGAGATTCTGAAATGAATGCAAAGATGATTAGAGTCTTATTATATTTTTGAACATCCAAATGGTACCCAACATCTCCTCAATGGAAGATTTGGTTCTGCTTTTCATAAGCTTCTCACTCTGCTCATATACAATACAGTATTTTAAATATAAACCTATCATCAGGTTTAGCAAATCAATACCATAAGAGTGTGAAATGGTCCCCAGAACTCTCCACCAGGGCATTTCACATAAAAGCAATTGAAAAAGAAGCTGCAATGGAATATCTCATGAGATAGCCATTTTGATCACAAAAGGGCCATAAAAGTCACAAGCAGTTTGTGTGAAGCAAGGTTCATAATATAACCATACAGGACTTGCTGGGAAGAAAGAGGAAAATTGCAAACCAATTTGTGGTTATAGCTTTTTCTGTCAATTCTATTGGGATTTAAAACTTGTAAAAGGTAGAAACTTCTGCCAGCTTACATTGTGTAGAGAGACCGCTGTAACTATAATTGTAGCAGCCAAACAAACACCAATTATTTGAAGCCCATAAAGTCTTTATTAACTTCAAAGTAATTGGTGCTTCTTGGGTTCATTTAGCTACGGGATGGGAAGGTGCCACCCAAGAACATTTGTTGGTAACAAATTTGGGAGTCATCCCAGGAAGCTTTATTTATAGCTTTTAGAAATAGTTTTGCAAATGACTGATGAATGGTTGTGAAATTAAGTAGATAGAAGAATTACCCTGCTTTGGGGAACCCATGTGAACTCCAAGATGGCACATGGAAGTAGACCTTCCTTGGTATTTTATGCCATTGGACAGCCTGCCATATCTAGTATTCCAGCTTCTGCCAACTGAGCCAGCATTCTGAGAGCAATCATAGTAATCATTGCTGTCTATACTGAGAGCCTGCTGGGCACACAAATTCTGTGTGCATCATCTCTAATCAGTTCAGCAACTCTGCGAGGTCTTATTTTGTTGGTTTGTTTCTTTTTGAAATAAGGTCTTACCATGTAGTTCAACCAGTCTATCATGTAGATTTTGAACTCACTAAGTAGCCCAGGCTGTGCTCAAACTCATGACCTCCTTGCCCCAGCCTTCTAAGTGCTAGGATTTCAGGCACAACCAGATGCCCTTATTCTTTTCTTGCAGACGAGGAGACTGAGCCTCAGGAAGGTTAATTAGTGGTAATCAAGAATCCAACCCAGGGTTGCTTAGTTCTCCCACTTGAGATCTTGTAGGCTCTTTCACTTGAGTCAGTTGATGGAAGAGCCACTTTTTTTTTTTTACTTTGGTCACCATTGATGCTACCAAATGAAGATTTAGTCTTTAAATTCTCCCAGACTGGAGACAGGGGCTGACAGATTCCCTGGCTATGTACAATTCTGCACGTCTTGCTTTAGTTCTAAATTAATCTCACCAAACAGTAAGAAAACTAACTAGATTACAATTGCAGGTCTTTTAGCATCTTTATGATGCACTCTTGATTACAAGCTAATGCACAACCAGTCTGCCCAGGTCTTTTTTGCCATCTGAGCAATAAAAGTAGTTTCTGGTTTCCTTTCAGTTAACATTTCTCTTTAAAGAGCAGCATTTCATTGATGAAGATGTATGAAAAGAAATTCCTTTGCTGCTGTACTCAATCTGATTTGTTCAAACAAACCAAAAGTAATGCTGCCTCTTTTAATATCATTAGAAAGCCTGATATCTCCCAAATGTCTTTAGGTTGTAGTGTAGCTGAGACAAGAATCATAGTATTGTTGCAGTAGTTGTGATTCACTGAAGTACGTTCTTCAAATGGCAAAACATATTGCACTGGGAGCTTTTGTCAACTGTCTAAATAGCCTTTCTGGGAACATACAGAAATGTGTGTTTTGGGGCTTTGCAGAATCCTCACACACCCCAAGAACCCATGCCTGAAGGGCTCTACCTGCAAATGGCTTGCTAGCCTTAGCTCAGTGGGAGGCTAGCCCAGAACCTGAGGCCCAGAGGCTACTATCCCCTTACAACCACAGATGAGGATGAGATAAAGCCCAGATTTATAAGTAGTCCAGAGGGGTTCTGGAAGTCCCCAGGGTCTACAGCGAGCTTCCGTCAGACCCTGTAAAATGAGTCAACCTCTAACACGTGGAAGAGGTGGGCATCCACTACTTGGGACACTCATTGCCTTTGTATGTAATGCAAATCATGGCCTCTAGCAGAGCTGTGACTTGAGAAACCAAGTGTTGGGACAGACTTGAGCCATTCTGACACTGCTGAATTATAGCACTGTGGCCTTGAACTAGTCCTTTCCTCCATGGGTGTAGGTTTCTTTACTGGTAGATGGAGAATGGGAAATGCGGTTATAACCTGTACTGGCTCCCTCACAAGGTGCAGGAACAAAGAGTGAACGTCTTTGTTGAATGATGTGTGAAATGTCAGAAGCTGTAAGCTAGCATGAGATTGTCTTCATCATCCATTAGCCGAGAGGTAGATCAAACATCAAGCGTCAATGTGCCAGGGCCTGGCACTGGACCTTAGAGAGCGTCCTGTGACTCTGAAAAACTTTTCACCCTGAAGCTCCTGCACTAGAGCCAAAGAAAAGGCCAACACAGAGGCCAGAGCTGTGCAGGGCCCTCGGCATGTCCATGTCCATGCTGGACTAACAGGAGGCCTGTGTCCCCCAAGCCAGCTCCCACCACTGTGGGCTGTGTAGCGTCTGCTGGCAGGGCATTCCCTCCCCATCCTGGATGGAACTGAGTTCACCTCAAATAGCCAAGGTCAATTAACATCAGCACCTTGCTCGCAAGACACCATCTCCATTTCTGCTCACCACTGGCATTCTCTCCTTCCAATTTTAATTGCATCTGTCCCAAACTATAGACATGCATCCCAGATAAATCAAGGAGTCTTTGAGGCTTCTCGCTACTGGACCCGGAGGGGTGTCTATCACCTCACCAATCACCAATCTGCAGTTGATGAAGCTTTGAATAACACAGTGCATCTCGTCCTGTGGCCACTAAGGCAGAGCTAGTTCAGCAGCTGCTGCTGGCTGACTTCAGATTGGGAGTCTTGGGATGAGGGATATATATATTTGCAAGCTGCAAAGGCCTCTGAGTAATGGGTTTCATCAAAGATTGCATGCATTTTACAAGTGGTTATGCTAAGATGCACATTTAAGAATTCATATGCAAGCCGTGTTTGTGATTTGCATTCTCAACAATGAGTTATTTCACAGTATCTGCCCATTTCAGTGCATTGATATTTTAAATAATATTTCTCCTTCTTGGAGTAAAAAGGAAAAAAGCGAAGGTTATAATAGCCATTATAACCCATTTATCAGAGTGGTACAGATATAAATAGTACTTCTCCAATTAAATGGTAGCCTTAGTCATTACATTAACACAAATCATACCAACTAGCATCTTCTAATTTGAATGCCTTGCACCATTTTGATCATCTATAATGACTTACGTTGTTGAAATAAATTTATTCTTGTGACTTGGAAAGACAAAAGCAACTGTCTTGTTTGCCCTTGTGGTTATTAATAAGGTAAAGGGTGAGATGCATGTTTTTATCCTGCTCTAGGTATTGTGTCACAGTTGGAGTGGGGACAGGGTTCTTTTTCTGAAAGCACATTAGAAGTCCTGTCTTTTGACTGGATGAGCCTTGGAGGATGAGCTCAGAAGACCACTATGGGAGATAACCACTCTGATAGGAAAGAAGTGGCAGCCACCATCTGTGCGCCCCTTCTATCGTTTTCTACTTCCATTTAAGTGGAACTTTATTTCCATCTCCTTTGCTTCTGTCACTGCTTCTGCCGAAAAGAAGAAACATATCTTGGGCCAGTGTCATCCTGGATATGGCAAGTATGTCATAGATCCCTTCGTGGTCAAGAGGCTAGCACTTTTCTACTCAAGCTACCTCCAGTTCAGCATGTCACCAATGTCCTTTCCCTTCCATTTCTGGGCCTCAGTATATTTCTGTCTGGTGAAAGAACAGATGAGTGACACATTCTCTAAGTGCAGCTCTAAAACCTTTGGTATAGAATTCCATGTATTTCAATTTGCTTTTGAAAATGAAGCACTTGACCCTAAAGGTACTATTTAGTTTGAGATTGACCATGGCCTGGGGCAGCTTAATCTCCCCCAGTGTTTCAGAGTAGAAGTAAGTGAAGGCTACTGTTGGTTTCTGGAAGCGTCTTAATCAGACCTGCTGATGGGCCACTGCTCCTCTTTGGGTTTAGAAATAATGAGGTGCATGGACATCTACCACTTTCTTCATTGTTCCCTCTGCTGAGTATGAGGGAATTTAGAGTCAGACAGAAGGGGGAGGGACCCCAGCTCTTCTAGTTATCAGCCGTGTGCTCTTAGGCAAACTTATGCTACCTCAGTGTTGAGGAATCTTAAAATAAATTCACACTAATGATCCCTTCCTCGCCTGTTCCCAACTGCAAACTCATACATGTTCTCTCTCTAGTCGGGCTCAACTAGGTCTAGCACAATTCATATATATTCAGAGAATTACTGTGGTGACTGAGGCAATTGGGTCAAGTATTCAACTCCTAGCACAGAGTAGTTGCTTGATAAATGGACATTTCTTATTCCTGTTATCTGATTTTAGTGGTTTACTTTGTCAGGAATTGAATCCACCAACTTTGCCATAATTTCTGAAATAAGCACTTTGTAT
Source organism: Heterocephalus glaber (assembly GCF_000247695.1). The sequence continues at coordinate 1,554,676 of NW_004624883.1, forward strand.
TTATTCACATTCACTCATTCACACATGTATAAAGTATTTCTCAAATGCCTATCAGGTATCAGGCACTGTTCTAGGAACTAAAAATATAGCCATCAAGAAACAAAACAGTCCACAGCTCTGCCCTAATGGAGTTTGTCTTCTCCTGAGTGGAACTAGATGATAAATAACACAAATACATAATGATAAAATACATTGGAAATGGTACATATTTTTTTTCTATTTCTCATCATTTTTCCTTTCCCTTCTTTCCTTTCCCCTGCCCCTCCCACTACCCCTACCCCTTTGGACCTTTGCTTCCTATTTTGCATTATCGATGATTCATTCTAACCATTGGTACATTTTCGGTATACAATATAATGACATTCATCATTGGAAATTTGCACCTTTACACACTCTCTCGGTTCTTATTTTTCCCCCTTCCCCTGCCCTCCCTTCAACCCCTCCATTCCTCCCTATTTACAAAGATTTTGTTCCTATTTTTCCATTTTCTCATAGTAATTCCATTCCCTTCTTTCCTTTCCCCTACCCCTCCCACTTCCTTCCCCTTTGCCCCTTTTCTTCCTATTTCACATGACCTATTATACATTTAGTGCTTATTTACACTTTCAGTTTCTCACACCAGAGAAACTATTTGGTATTTATACATGTGTGTCCTATTTATTTCACTTAAGAGTATCACCTCAGTGTGCATCCACTTAGCTATAAATGTCTCTAATTTCTCATTTTTTATGGCTGAGTAGTACTCCATTTTATAAATAAAACCACATTTGGAAATGGTAAATATTATAGAGAGAAATAAATCTAGAAGAGTGCTAGTGGATTGGGTGGGGTCACGATTTGAATTGAGTTGGTCAAGATGGCCTCTTTGAGAACTTGTACTTCAGCGAAGACCTAAAGGAAGTGAGGAAGCGAACGCTGCAGTGAATTGGGAAATGAGCATTCCAGGAAGGGGGACAGTCTGTGTAAAAGGCTCTGAGGCAAGCTACCTGGGGTGACCTGAAAATAGTAAAGAAAGTAACAAGGGGGGATTTAGCTCAGTGGCGCCATGCCTGCCTCGCAAGCACAAGGTCCTGAGTTCAGTCCCTGGCACTGGGGAAAAAAGAAAAAGAAAAAAGAATTGCTGAAATAGGAAGAAAAAGTCCAAAGGGGAAGGCAAAGTGGGAGGGATTGGGGAAAGGAAAGAAGGGAAACGAAAAATGATGAGAAAAGAAAGAAATGGAAACAAAGTCTCTAAATAGGGAGGGTGGAGGGGGTGGTGGGAGGGCAGGGAATGGGGAAAAATAGGAACTAAGATGCATCAGGTAAAGGTACAAGATCCCAATGATGAACGTAACTGTATTGTATGCCTAAGATGTGCCAAGAAAATTAATGAAAAATTCAAAAGTAAAAAGAAGAAAGCAAGGGTAAGAATATTGGGAGGAGAGGCCAGAAAGTTCACTGAGAATCAAATCATGCAAGAACTGGTAGGCTATTGGAAACACTTTGGCTTCGGTTGAGTGAGTTGGGAACCAGTGAAGAGCTTTGAGCAGAGGCGAGATATGGTTTGACTTATGAGAGGTAGTAGAAACACAGTATATAGACATTCCTTGTTTAATGACCAAGTTCCATTCCTGTGATTAGGTTGTTAAATGAATTGGTCGCTAAATGAGGAACTGTATATAGTATGGACATTATAGTGTTCAGTACAAAGAAATGGTCAAAGGAAACTCCAACTTGATGGTTTTGCTTTTATTTGTATAACTCTTACATGCAGTGCTGTTATGTGTAACAGGACATAAAACTACAGCACTGTACAGTACAGTACAACCAGCAAAAATTATAGTAAAAATTATAGCAAAAATTATGGTACAGGTGTACTGTACAAAAATGACATTGAGGCTCTATAAACATGATGTACAGAACTGTACCCAAAAAAAGACAGGGTGTAAGTCGGAGTGGCGTATTGTAAGTCCAAACAGTCATTAAACAGACAGATCATTAAACGAGGAGTGCCTTATTTATCAAGAAAGGAACATGGGAGAGGTGCAGGGATGGAAGCTGAGAGAACAATAAGCAGCCTACTGCTATAATGCAGGTGAGGAAGTGGTGGCCTTTAGCAAGGGAATGGTGATAAGGGTAGTGCAGAGTGGGTGGGGTGAGGATGCATTTTGAGGAGAGCCCAGATAAATTTTGCTGATGGGTTGATTAGAGGGGAATGTGAACAAATGACGAAGAACGCATTTGAGATTCCTAGTCTGAGCACTTTGCTATTAAGTAAACTATTAAAGTATTATTAATACATAGTATGACAACAATGAGACCAAATGGAAATATTTGAACGTTTTGTCCCAATAAATGAACCAGGAGAATGTTAGCTGCCTGTTATCTTCTATTACCAATGTTGAGAGAGAAATGTACAACATATGCAGCGACATTTGATCCTCACAGTGACTAGTGTGTTCTCTGTCCCTTCCCTCCTAGACATTCCTTTCATGTACTTCACGAGTCTAAGCAGAAGTTATATGTCCAAGCCAATAGCTGTCAAACCTGGACATACATCAAAATCACCTCCAAAGGTTGATACGAAATCTAGATATAGCGTTACCATCTCAGACCTATGGAATCAGACCTTCTGCTTGAAGCATGTACCCATGTATATAGCCATACATACCAAGTTGCCACTGTTACATTTATGGATCATTGAATCAATCAAATGCATGGTTGACGGCTCATCATTAACCAGCTTTCAAAATAAAATAGCTGGTTGTTTTAAACAAAATATTTTTCATATCTAGGTTATCAGTACTCATCAGCTTCTGTCCACCAACAAAGCAGAATGGCCACAGCTGATTTTACCAACATGTGCGTTTAGGAATTTGATGGACTTACTTGTGTGACCTGTTGCCCTCTGAGAATACTTCCAAGTGGCCTCAGTCCCTCTTCTCACGATATAAGGAAATAGATTAATGAATCTCCAAAAGAACTCTGCAGCCCTATGATTCTGTGAAACTATGCTTCTGCTATCTTACTATGAAATTGCTATTAGAAAGCTGTCTGCCTCATAAGAGCAGCTCTTTACAAAACCAGAAACCTGAATGGCAATGACGGATGTTTTCTCTAAATTGCATATCAGAATTAATCCCGAGTCAACTCAATATAGCATAGTAGTAAAAGTTCACAACCTTTGTTATCAGAAAAGCTCTCATTCAAATCTTTAGGCAATTGCTTAGCCTAAACTTCCACTTTCTCACATGTAAAATGAGGGTAACAGTCTGTACATGATAGGCCTATTCTGAGGGTTGAGTGAGATTTCATGAAAAGTGGTTATAGTACCTGGAACACAGTATGAGCCTAATAGGCAATAGTTATCACCATTATCATCATCACTATTATCACTGCTATAAACTGAAGAATAATTAGTAAATATTATGCACTTCCAATTGTCATTGAAAGACATAGAAAAGTTGGAAAATAATTTTATAAAACATATATTTAAATATTTTAGCACTTGCTCTCCAATAGGTCTGTCTGGAAATGCACATACAGATGAGTGATTGGGTGAAATAGAGGAGAACTTGTTGAAGTGTGCTTAGACAAAACAAACAAAAACAAGCAAATAGTAGAACTGTTTCCTTCTAGGCACTTTTACTGGTTGTGAGAGCTTGGGCAAAGTCATGGCATACTAAGAACCCAATAAAATGAAGTATTATTATTACATAAAATGGAATGATAATATTGTTAAGAGAACCATGTTGGGCCAAAAAAGATTTGTATATCCTACTAACTCAGTAGGTCTTATGCTCAGATATCAAAATCAGAAGAGATAGGAATATAACTTATTTTGAAAGCAGATGTGTATAGGCTTTCTTTTCATAACTTGCAGTTTTGTGATAGGCTAATAATAAATAATTGTCATTTGGTGATAACACACACACACACACACACACACACACATCCGGATATTCTCATACAATGTCAAGCGAAAATTTCATATTCCTACCATCCTCCTCCATACCAATAGCTCATTTTCAGAGGTAATGCAGTTGTTGCTTGCTGCTGTCTTGGATGAGTTCCTATGGTATCACCATATTCCACATATTGCTGCAGCTCTCAGCCGTCTTCCACCTCCATAATCTTTGGTTTCATGTGAAATCGCCTCCTTCTAGAGGCTAGAAAGGAGAGGCAGACTTAGGAAGCACAGCTCCCCAGCTATGTCCCTCCTGCAATTTGAGTATCTCACAATAATTGCCATGTTTTCAATAAGAATGATAAAAAGACAGATCTAAAGGCAAGTATCAAGGTCTCTGACTGACAAAGGCAGAATTCAGAAAGAAATGTGAAAATAGCAGCTTACTTCAGCAATAGAGTCTATTTTATATCCCACGTTTTTATTCATTCCGTAAAATCATGATTTTCTAGTAAATGACATCCCAGAAGATATTTATCAAAGCAGGAAAGCTGTGAAAAGGAGCACTTCTCATTCACTTTAATATTTTGCCTTTTCTTTTGACATTTTCTTGCCTAGAGATCTAATTCTATTAAATATGTACATTTTTTGGCTGGAAGTCTTCTTCATGTATCTTTCAGATAAATCTTAAAAGTACATAAGGTCTGTAGGCCAGCTCTTTTAAAGTGCAAATGAGACATATTGTCTATGTGGGTTTCCAAATTATTTATATTCCTGCAGAGCTTTACCTTGCACTTTCTGTGATAATGATAAGGGCTATACCTTCTGTGGAGCACTGTCAAACCATACTAATCATATTTAATATCTGATATATTGGAACTCACTTTGGCTGATCTCTACTTTGGTTGGCTTTATTAGGCATTGCTCAAGACTGTAACTTCACCTGATGGACAAGGTAAACAGAAGTGTAACCAAGTGTCAAGTTAGCAGTGCCCTGGATAACATTCCGTTATTCCTTTACAGATGGACATGGCTTGACTGTGAGATTTCTTTGGGATCCTGGAGACCAAATGTTTGCTAAATTGGAAGAATTATACTCTAGACGTTATAAACACTTTGGGTAGATTGGGATGTTTTCCAGTAGATCTTTCAAACCCTTGACACTGCATCTATAATTTCTTCTGTTGCTTTTTTCACTCCTTGCACTTTCACCTTCTTCCCTGAATTCATAGGAAGGCACATTCCCACCCTAAGGAGCCACAAATGGAGGATTTTCCAATGTCTCCTTCTACATTAGTCACTCTGGGTGAGTCGGCTCCCAGAGCTAGAGTTCGGATAGGGGTAATATAGATTTGTTTTCTGCTCTGCAACAAAACTACTGCTTCTTTGCTACATGTTTTTCTAAATTCTCTTTACATTTGGCAAGACCTCCAGTAATACTAGAGAAAAAAATGGTTGAATAATTAAAGTTAGTAGGAGCACTGAGAAGCTACCGCAGGGCTGGGATATTCAGGTTAAGTGTGACATTGCCCAGAAGTCTAGTGCAGGCTCTGTCCCACTTCAGAAAGCCAGCTCAACTGATGGCTGCCAGCTAGGGCCATAGCCCCGTGGGATGGGACAGGGGCCCATGGCTGTGAGTAGTTTTTTCTTTGCATTCCAAAGCAGGAAACAAATCTGTGTGATATAAGGTATTCTGCTTCCCAACGACTCTCCCAAAACTTATGAGACTAGACATTAGACAGGCAAATGTGAAAACATAGGTCAAAAACGGCACAGAAAGAAAATCTCCTAGTCCTAAACACACACACACACACACACACACACACACACACACACACACACACGCACATCCTCATACCACCTTAGACTATTGGTTTATCAGAGACATCTTCCTATGGGAAGAGGTGGTTTGTTTTTCCCCCTTCCTCTGTCTTACAACTTTGTGTAATCTCTTGTCATTGGATAATTGCAGCAGCTTTATTTAACTAATTTTCCTATCACCGAAGACAAGGATTTGTTGGAATTACTGCCTGGTGGAAGAGATGGTGGGAATAAAGGGAGAGCACAAAATATGTTGCTTTTGTGAAATTGTCATCGAAAGGATAACCAGAACATAACTGATACTGTTTTGGCTTCAAAAGGGTAAGCAGGTGTCTTCAAAGCCCCAGATGAGCTGTGTACAAGCTTGTACAAACAAGCACAGAATCAGGCCTGTTTGTTATTCACACAAACAGAGCTTAAACCATCTGAATTCCACAGTTCCCAGAATTCAGATGGTGCACAATGGTCCATAATGAGCAGCACCTGCGCTTACCTCAATTACCAGACAGTTCTGAGCAATGGCAGAAAGGGCTTACTAGAAATTTTTTTTTCAATAATAGATTTAGTTATGTCTTTCATAATTGGATTCAAAAGCTCGAAATTTCATTTTGCAACTTGTTCATAAAATTTGTATGAAAAAGTCTGGCATTTATTCAAGAGAAATAGTCTATGAAGAAAAAATTGCAAAACAGCCAACCGCTGGTAACTAAGCAGCCAAATTATAGTCCAAGCACTTGGCAAATACACCGTCTTTTTATTATTTCAGTAATTGAATTTCTGCTAAAGCGTGGAGCATAATTTAACATGAGGAATTTATTTATAATACAATAGTGTTTCAGTAATAAATGTATTATTATTGTCACTTTTAATGGAGTCCTATGTATTCCCTCTGAGACTGTGTGGCAGACTTTAAGACAGCCACTGCACCAGTGTTGTTTGTAGACAATTGAATTAATTGGAGACAGGGTCATTAACTCGACCTGAATACCTCTGATTGCTTCTGTAAATAAGGTTAGAGAGCAAATGGCTAATCTTCGTTGTCATTATAGATTCCTCTTACATTTTCGCACTGCTGTGTATATTAAGATCATTTTGCTAAGCAGCTTTTCAGGCGCTCCTTATATTTACAGTATTGTCTTGCGTAGCATACAACCATAATTGTATCAGACTTATATTACATTCTCCATATCTTTATAAAACACGATACTAGAAAAGAACCTGTGTTGAATCACAACTCATAAAAACCATCAGACCAATAAATGAATAAACCACAGTGTATAAACCATCATATTCAAGGAAAGGAAAAGCACAGAGCAAAAGTTGCTTCGGTCTCCTCTTGCAGAGCTATGTACAGCTTCGAAACACAATTAACACAGGATCAGCTCCCAAAGATGCAATCTCTAAAGAAAGACCACAGCAATGGGAGCAGTGATTAAAATCTCTTTATGCTTCTGTTGATGCCATGCCCTCTCTTGCCCTTCTGTAAAAAAATTAATAATATGTAAATTATAGGAGCTTAGGTGCTTGCCTCCTGTTCATTCCAGAATGGAGTTAATACCTATTTCAAATACAGATATTAAAACCTTTTCAATAATTGGCTCTTCTTATTATTTTGCATAGAGTTGTCCTATTAGAGGCATTTAGAAGAGAGTTGAAAAAAAAATCTTCTCCTTTTACAGTGATGCCAATAATTCATGAGGAGGGAAACAACTCTAAACATGAAATTCCCCAAGTCGTTTCATAACATAACTCAGGAATAAAGGACCACTAAAATGCACAATATTATATTGAATAATGAGACTTTTCCTAGAAAGATATGGGAAAGAAGAAATTGGAAAGAGGAAAGGAATTCTGGGCTTTGTTATTTTTCTTGGCAAGATAAAAAAAATTATTAAAAAGATTGGAGGTCATCTATACTACATCTTCTTAAGTATATTTCTCATTGTTTTACCAACCCAACAGAAGCTCCAGAACTAACTTAAAATGTGGACATTTCATTTAGCTATTCAGTGAGCCATGTCCAACAAGTAGAAAAATAATCAACATTTCAATTCTTTTCAGACTTTTGGCCTTTATATGTTCTTATTTTGACACTAGCCTGTGTGTATGCGATGAAAATGTTGGTAGCATTTGATTCAAGTATATGAATATACACATGTACATCCTAGTAAGGCATGGCTAAAACACATATGGAGGGTAACATAAACATTCGCCAACAGCAGTATCATTTTTATTAACTGGCTAATTGGACCATATGTGCTACAGAAGTCAACATTTCTGCCCTTAGCCAACTAATAGCAGCATTATTTTGAAAGTTACAATTATGCCCCTCATCAGAAGGCCTTCTCCCAGTATTGTTCTCACTTCTCAGCCAGCCATCTTATTTAGTGCTGAAATTATTGTTCTTCTCTTCTTATTTGCCATGTTGGGTTTTAGCTACTCTATGTTTACATACTCATAATCAGAAACAAACATGTATACATGCATGCACACATATGCACTACATACTCACATACATTCAAGGGGAAAGTGTGGTCCAGTCTTCTCCCATTTGCACTGGACCTCCTTCAATTTAGCATTGGTGAGAAGGGGCACTCATAGCTGGAAGGTAAGATTTTCAGGCAACTGCAGTTAAGGGACTACAGCTCCAGTATTTCTTTTGCTGTCATTCAAAATAACAGGTGTAGGAAATTCTGTTTAAAATAGCCAGGCTTTTTGAATTAGAGGGTTTTTGTATAGACGATTTAAGATGTCAGCTTTAAATATGACATTGATAGTCTTAGGCAAAGGATAGGAGTGAATTCTGGTAGAAACTGTCGAGTTTTCCTGTCTGTTTATTAATGGTCTTTGTGATTTACAGTGAACACTGGGGAGGATTTTCAGGCTCATTTATCAGAAGAAGGAAACACCTTCTTGTTCTTAATGTGGGTGTGTCACAATTAGCAACACATGTGGTCTAGGAGACTTAGTTCTGTCTTTTGTGAAAGTCCTTCAATATTTAATCCCAAATTGATTGAATGGTTTTTCCTCCCATGAGTAAATTAATTATGCCACTGGAAAAATTATCAACTAGAGAGGGAGTTAATATCAGACACAGTGTAGATTGGGCTGGCTCATGGATCAAAATATGATGAGAGTGGCTAATGTCTGACACAAATTGGAATAAAGGAATCATTGTTTTAATTAAAAATAGGAAGGCCTGTTCACACTCAGCACTCATTTTAATAAGAGGCATGCCACTGCCATTTATTTCTCATGTTTATGCATGTATCCACACTGTGCAATTCACCAACAGTTGTTGCTCTAAATACCAATTTTATATAAAAAAAATCCATCCAAATAAGTTATACTTCTTCTAAGGAACTGACGCAGAAGGAGTTGGACACTGTAACGGGCCAGAATCCACGTGGCCACTAGAAAGGTTACAGATCCATCCGTAGGCCACCTGTTTGCCTGATTATTTTCATCAGCTTAACCAATATAAGCTTCAGAGTTTTTCACATTTGGTAGGCTAGCCAAAATACTGACTTCTGTTAATAATCATCACTGCTTAGACATTTCAGAGTCCAATATTGTTCTTTAACAGATACCTTTGTTCTGTGTTATGCATTCCGTACATTATAAATCCATCTGGGGTATTTTTAACAACAAGAAAAAATTGTATACAATTCATGCCAATGACCATGGGATACACAAACTGACTTTATAATCAAGGAATGTACAAGTTACCTGTCCACATTAGCACAATTAAATAAAATAATTGCAAATAACGGAGTAGTCAACAACGATGCAGTTAGCAAAAATATATCAGAGCAGGGAGAGATCTGTGAGAATAGGAGCCCTTGGAGAAGAGACCTCACGTTACTAGAATTTGCACTTGAAAAGCAAAGATTTAATTAAGCAGAAGAGGGGCCTAAAACAAAGGGACAGAGACAGTGCTATCAGGGAGGAGCCACAAATGGCAGGTGTGCTGGGAATGGAAGGAAATTAGACTAAAGCCAAGTAGGGTGGCGATGGACAGACACCTCTGAAAATCTTGCAAAGTGCATCTATCTTCCAGGAAGCCACTGTAAATTCCTAAACCAAGAGATCTCATGATGCAACATGTCATTACAGAGGTCAGGCTCAAGAGAGGCCAAAGCTTGTAGTCCAATAGGAAGTATGGCCAAGGAGAGCAAGGAGAGAACATCCAACTGGGATCTCATCTTATTACAAAGCTTTTGCCCAGCAAGAGAAACCACTAACAGAGTGAAGAGACAACCTACACCAGCTGTTCCTCAGCCAAGGACCACTGTCTAGAATATATAAAGAACTCCAAAAATCAGACCTCCCTAATTTAAAGACCCACTCCAAAAATGGGCATCTGAAATGAACAGACATTTCTCAGATGAAGAAGTAGAAATGGCAAATAAATATATGAAAAATGTTTAACATCATTGATCATTTGAGAGGTGCAAATGAAAATGACGCTGAGATTCCACCTCACTCCAGAAATAGTGGCTATTATCGAGAAATCAACCAAGAACAAATGCTGGCGGGGCTGTGGGGAAAGAGGAAAACTTCTCCATTGTTGGTGGGAGTGTAGACTGGTGCAACCATTGTGGAAATCAGTATGGAGATTCCTCAGAAAATTAAAAGTAGAGGCTCCATTTAACCCAGCTATTCTCCTTCTTGGTATCTGCTTGAAAGAATGAAAAGCATCATACCATAGCGATACATGCACACCCATGTTTATTGTGGCAGAATTTATAATAGCTAAATCATGGAAACAGCCCAAATGACCATCATCCGATGAATGGATAAAGATGTGTGTTTTTTTATACAACAGAGTTCTGCTCTGCCATAAGAAAGGATAAGATTGTGACATTTCTAACTAAATGGATGCACCTCAAGGCCATATTCTTAAGTGAAATAAATTGGACACACATGTGTAAATACTGCGTTGTTTCTCTGGAGTGAGAAACCAAAAATTTAATAAGGATCAAAATGTTTAATAGATATTGGGAAATGGGAACAAAATGTTCAAATGAGAAGGGAAATGAGGGAGAGGGAAGGAGGAAGGAAAGAAACGACAAGGAAAGAGAATAGAAGGAAAAAATGGAAACAAAGCTTCTTTAAATAAAGAGGGGGAAAGGGATTGAAAGGAGGGGATGGGAATGGGAAAAAAAGAATCAAGATATATCATGCACAGGTACAAATTCTCTATGATGAATGTGATCCTTATGTATATCTAAAATGTACCAATAAAATCAAATAAAATAGAGGAGAGAAATCCAATTTGCAACAGGCAGTGGGCAAGTAGATGGTTGTTGGTGTTAAGCAGCAATCTTCGTAGACTGAAGGCTTTCTAAGCCTAATTACTGAACCTAAAAAGAGTTTCTAGTGGTGAGAAAGTGCAACCAGCAAGTGTTGACACATCTTTCAGCAACACTTTCTTTGATTAGAAACCTATGGCCTGGTCTGGGTACCACTCCGGGTGCGGGGGGGGGGGAGTCTCTGTACAGCGTCTACTGCTCATGGCCATAGTTTGGGTTACCGCCTCTTCCTCTTGTTAAGGTTAGACACAGCAAATTTGCCAAGTGGCAGGTTTTGCCATTCATTTAGATTTTAATGCTATGTTTACATATATTTCAGACATGGTTGTGAAGATTCACTCAATAAGGAAATTATATAAGCTTTATCTTAGAAATTGTGTGTATGACCGAGTAAGCTGACTAAACAAAAAAGGTTGGTGGCCTTTGGTGTTTTCAACACCAAGTTCTTGTAAGCGACCTAATTAGGTTAGTTGAAGAAAATCTTCAGAATTAATTCTGAGTCCCTGTTTTCTTTTTATATGATTAAAATGTGAATTTTGTAGTAAATTCCTGATTGTTTTTTTTTCTCAAGCAGGACTTGATGGGTAGGCAACGACCATAGTAGCCTAGTGAGCCCCACCACAACCACCAGATCCCAGGCACATGACCTTGGCTAAGAGTCCCCAGAGCTTCACTGTAAAGCAGATGGACATCTGCTCCTTCGTCTCTGTGTTCTCGTGGTAATCAAATCCTTTGTCATAAATGTCAAGGTCATGGTAGTGAAATTGCTAGAAAAGTATCAAGAGCCCTACACTAAAAAAAAATCAGCATTCTGGTATTGTTGATTCAATGATGACAGTATTCTGCTGGGACCATAAGGGCACAGGGCAATAGGAAGGTTAAGTGCCTACCCGCAGGTAGAAGATGCCTCTGGGGACAGTTCTCCCTGAGATCTATAGAGAAGACTTCTTTATGGCTTTTCTCTAGGGTGTCTTAAGCACACCAAGCATTTTACAGAGTATGTAGTTAATAAAGCCTCTGGCCTTAGAAGCTTACCTTCTAAACCAAGTGTCTGTGATGCATCTGGTAACAGGTGGGACATGAAGGAGAGCAGACAGTACTGATAAAGAGACTGACATTAAGAAACATCCTGGAAGAAATGTAGCCTAGAGAGAGATACAGGGATGCCCACTTCCAAAAATGGAGCAGCAAATCTAAGCATGATGGGCAAAAGGAAAGAAGACTTCAAGCAGGGACAAGTGGAGAAGCTGGTTTTCGGCCTCTCTGACCCCATCTCCAGGAATACTTTAGCTTGCTCAACACACTTCGCACTTCCCTGGGGAATGCAGCCCAGCAGCTACAGTGGTTCACTGGACAAGCATTCGGGTCCCATCTCCAGGCCAGTTCTCAAAAGGCAGTGTGCTTATTCCTGCATTTAAGTCACCCAGTCAAAGGGCACACCCTACTCTGCCTAGGATTTGTGACTGATGTCATTCTTTATCGGAAGGCTTTGACCTTGTACAGCCCCCTGGCCCACTGGCCCTTTTAGGTTCCTCATGAACGCCAGTTGCCAATTAATCATTCACTCTCTGCTCTGGTGGATGTCAGGGAGCATGGGTTCACAGTTCACATCCACTTGCTTGGCCTGCTCCCAATCTTAAAAATGGACTTGAAAGACAAGAGGTACAAAAACACTTGTTGGTGCATGTGGCCCCCAGTCCATCTATTTGTCTGTTTGATTGTTTCAGTCTATCTGATGGCAGAAACATCAGTGTGGCTGTGAAATTATTTCTAGCGAAAATAAAATATCAATATTATTCTCTCCTATGTAAATTGTGACACTCTCAAGACTCAGTGATCCATCAGACAGCATCACCAGCCTTTGTGGCATCCTCCAAGGTGCCATCCCACCAGTACCCTGTTGCAGCTGAACCCGAATCCTGCTCATTTCTTTCTTTGAAACTGCATATTGAAGTTTGTCCCATTGCATTCTTAAAAATATTTTCAACTCACTGTAACTGGGTGCTAAGTCTCAGTGTCCTCACCTGTCGAGTGGAAGTAGATAAAGTATCTAAGTCACAGGATTGCTGTGCAGATTAAGAGAGGAGCTGCATGGAAAGTGCTATGCAAAGCAGTTCCAGGCACACAGTGAACCCTCAATAAATAGTGACTCTCTAACACTGCCATTGTCAACTATGCTCCGTGTCCCAAATGTGTTCATGGATACAGTCTGCTACTTGGCCGTGATGGTGGCAAACCATTTTGAAGGGCATGATCCATAGGGCATATTGGGCAAGAAAGAGACATGTATCGTGTGAATTCCTAGTACAGGCAGTTGGCCTCAGGAAAGTTGTAAACTGAAATCCCTGCTTATCACAAGGTATCTTATCAGAGGTACAAGTACTCTTCAGGAACAACTGCATAAAGAAGCTTAAATTTTACCAGGTCAGATAAAAATGACACAAAGCAGTCAATTTGCTCTATTGCTAAAAGAGAACAGAATAATTATGGGAAAATAAAACCCACAGTTAATATCAAAATTAGTTTCAGTCTTCAGTTTCAAATTCATAATTTACAACTTCCTTTTCCCTCAACAGCTTACATCTGAATACCCCTATGCAGATTTCAGCCTTGCTGCTCTCACTGGGGTCCACTAGGAGTATCTGCAAGACAGAATTTATTAGGAATGCAGACCTCCAATGCTGCCCCAGGCCTACTTAATTAGAATTTGCACACTAATAAGATCTCTGCGTGATTCCTACTCATAGTAAGGTTTGACAACCACTGGTTAGTAAAGTTCTCTCACCTGAATGACCTCATTTAAAAAACCTTTGTGATATATTATCCCCCTTTTATAGATAAGGAAACTGAGTGCTAGCCTAAGTTTACACAACAGTAAATTCTCCAAGGCGACACTCAAAACCAGATCAGATTCTCAGATTTCTAATTCCATAGTCTTTAATACCATCTGTTTATTTATTTTTTAAAATATCTTTAAGTGAAAAAATGCCATCTATTTAAAACCAGTAGGGAAAAAAAACAGTAGTTATTTAGATTTGTTAGATGGACTGAAAATGTGTCAGGCAGGAAAAGAAGAGGCGGGGGACCTGGGAGTGGTCAGTGCACATAAACAGAAACTAAGTCCTGGTGATTGTGGGTCCAGGGTAACATGGAAAGCCTGTTCTAGAACCACTCAGTTATTATCACCTTAGAACTGAAGAGGCATCAGGTCAACTAGAAAAACTAAGCACTAAATTCTGGTGATCAAAACAATGCGAGAGGACAGTCATTTCCAGTTATTGTGAAAGTTCCCACAGACCGCTTTGCAGCCTCTCGGGAACATTTAACCTTCTGCATGGCGACGGTAGTCTGCTAGCATCTTCCTGACGGAGGCCTGCCTCCCAGTACATCAGTTGGCCAACAGTCTTCCCTTCCTAGGGCGAGCCTGGGTTTGGGGGCTTCTTTGAAAGAAAACGAAATTTTATAAACAAGAGAAAATGTATTCAGGAATGAGCTGGTGTGCTCAAAATTTTAATTACGTGGATCTTGTGTTAACTTTCCATCATTATCATAATAAATTACCTCGAACTTAGTGGTTTCAAACCACACAAATCTGTTGTCTTACAGCTCTGGAGGTCAGAAATCAGACATGGGTGTCAGCAGCATTCCTTTTCAGAGGCTCCAAGGTTGAAACAATTTCCTACTCATTTGAGTTATTGGCAGAATTCAATTCCTTGTGGTTGTAGGACTCAACCCTCTTATTTTCTTACTGGCAATAAATGCAGGGTAGCTCCCAGCTTCTAAAGGCTACCACATTCCTTGGAGTTTGGTCCTCTTCCTCATCTCCAAAGCAGGCGGAGTCCATCTCACTCACATCCCATTATGCTGGCCCCCTGCCTTGCCTCTCTCTTTCACTTTTAAGGGCCCCCGTGATTATATGGGGCCCACCTGGCCCTTACAGGCTGATCTCCCTACTTCAAGATCCTCTATTTGTATCTACAAAATCTCTTTTACTGTGCAAAGCCACATAGTCATAGGTTCCAGGTATAAGCATGTGGACACTTTGGGTCAGTCGTAGTTCTGCAACCACAGATCTCTTCAGCCTTTCGGGCTTTCAACAGTGTCACGCATATTAACTTTTCCACGGAAATGAATATGAGTGGATAGGTATGGATCTCCTCATTACTCTGCAAGTAAATGCAACAGACTCCATTTCAAATACCAGGAAAAGATCATGGGATCAATATCCCAAGAATACGTGTTAGACAAATTGTCTCCTTGAAGCTGTGTCAGTGTATGGCCCAGATCTCAACTTGGTAACAGTAGCATCAGAATATTCCCACAGAACATACTTAATGTTGAGTTGCTCATGACAGTATTGAGAAATAGCTTACTTTGCTTTTTAACTGTGCTCAAGAACCATCCTAGGGAGGAGGGCACACTGGTGGGGACACTCGCCACTCGCTCGCCCCTCATCCCTCATTTCTACCAGAACCACTCTGGTTTTATCTGTTTTAAATAGTATGCTTCTGCTTTCACTCCCTATTGCTCTATTTCTTGATAAATGCTCATTGAACAAATGGGCTTAAATGGATGTTTGGAGGTGAAAGAGATGCCAGATTACAGAACGGCTGACACAGACTAACCCAAATTCTTCCACCCCCTGGCTTCAGTGTTCAGAATGTCTGCCTCTAGTGGCCTAGCAAAGCGAGGCAAATGTATTGCTTCAGCTCTGGAACCCAGAGTTTAAAAAGGAAAAGGAAGGAGGAAGAGAAGTAAGATCATCTGTGAATGTTGATTCCTTTGCCCTGGGGCCATCCCTTTACAACTTAATTATGAACTCAAATATAAAACTGTTCCAAATCATCTGGTAGACAGACATTTGATCCCTATAAAGCTGGAGAAGGGTTATGTTGATGAAATTTGTACTAGTCTCAATAAAAGCAAGGGTTTAATGCAGGACTCTCCCATGAAACATCTCGTGCTGTATGTCTTTGGCAAGTTCTGGGCCTGGAGAAATGTGTTGCCAAGATCAATACCCTATGCACTTGTCCATTGGATCATCTCATGCACATTTCCCACTACAAAGCCATTACCCATCCTGTAACGTTTTCTTTTTGATGCCCACACAGCTTGATTGAGCAGAATGGGCCAATTCATCATCCGTGTTTATCTCTACAGACAGGAATTTATACTTAAATTAGGATTGGACTCACATGATGCAGATGTTTGACATTCTGGACGCTGTTAATCTGAATTAGTGAAAATTCTGACATTAAAAAAAATTGAACCCTACAGAAATGCACTTTGGATCCTCTAAAGTTTATACATAAGCCCTGTGACTGATAAAGTATTGTTGAGAGCAGGTTATTTCAGATTTCCATTAAGGAGCAGAATAAATTATACAAATGGCTTCCCAAATCCTCCTAAGCTTCATAAACAGCTTCCCTTCGAATCTTCTGTACACTTCAGTTTCATAAGGGTTAGGATCTTTGAAGTGAAGATACCCTAAAGATCATCCAAGTCCACTTCAAACACATGATGGGAATCCCTCTGCCACATTCTCTATGGGCACTTAGCTATCCAGTCACCTAAGGTGCAGGGCTCACTGGCCTACAGGGTGTTCCCCTTTTCTCTGGTCAGCTGTAGGTTTCAAAAAGTTTCTCCTCTTGTTGAGGTGAACTCTTCCTGATTAGATCTTCAACTCTGTGGTCTTGTATTTACCTTGGCAGGTGCTCAAAACAAGCCCACTACCTTTCCCATAGGACAGAACTTCAGATTGTTTGGAGATTTTCATTATATGAGCCACCCCTCCCCTCTCCAAAATATTCTATTAAAGTAGTGCCACTTTCTTCACTATGGCTCCAGACTCTATCTCTCTTGTGCCAACATATTACTTACGGTGTACCAGATTGATCTCATTGTTGCTGAAGGGGCTTGGCCAATGTAAGTACGGAGACTACAGTGCGTGGACTGTGCCATCATCCCCCTGGTATTCTCAAGTCCTACACCAGGGCCAGCCCTTTCTGGGGAAAGCATTTTCAAGGCCTCTTAAATTTCTCTTCGATGGCCTGCTCTTTGATACTTTTCTCCAGCCTTGGATTCTTCTGCTAGGGTCACTGAGTTCTTAAGCCAGCTATTTTGTCCTCAGTCCAGCCTATGCCCATGAAGGCCTAATGAGTTGAGTTGGAATTAGAATAAAGCTTCACTCCTCTCAGTAAAGATGGCTCATTCTCATGAATACAGTAGCAAATCTGATCTTTAAAAAGATTGAGCCGCTGACTGAAGTCATCACAAATGTGGGTCCTTTGAGAAATTTGACTACATTAGAGGTGAAATTACATTGTACACTTCTGATATTTACAGACTATGGAGTAGCTGGTTTCATATACTAAATATTAATGAATTTTAGTGTCACATATTATCTTTGTTATAACCACTAGCATTCTTTTTAAAAGCAGTTTATTAAAATATGAGAGTAAAATGGTGTGTGGAAAGTAATCTTAATACAGTCTTGGTTAATTGAAGAATGCATAAATTGCACATTTGTCCTTCATCTCCTAGGCAGAATCAAGTATAGCATGAGCTGGCTTCACTCATAGTCACTTTAATGTATATTCGGAAAATAAACTACTGACGTATGAGAATAAATGTGGCAGAAGTGGGAATTTAAGTAGCTGAACAGATAAGGGTTTTAAGTGAAGAACTGAAAGTAAAATATTTTGATTTTTTGTCAACTTGAGAGTTCTGTTGTGGCTTCTAGATGAGAATGTGACCCTGTGCTAATTATCCAGATACTGATGGTGTCTTGCTCGTGAAGAAAATGTGTCTGCTTTGTACTCACTGTTTGTCTTTGGGAACAGTCCCAGCCATACACAAGGTGGCTTCATAGGAAGGGAGGCCTCAACTCACATGTGTAGCTTGGGTTACTCAATGGACTGGGTACAACCAGTGTCCAGCAAGCCCTTGAGCCGTGGATGAGTAGAAGTGGCTCAGGAAGGTGGTGGAGATAGCAATTGTGCTTCCATTTAAATAGCTGTCATACCCTTCCACAAATGGTGGCCCTCCCTGCTGTCAACTACACAAATGCCCAGAGAACGCAGTTCTTGCCAAGTCCTTTAGCCACAGTGTGAGTTCTCACAGTGTCCTCCCAGAATTAATGTCTGCCTCCTCTATTATTCCCCAGTCCCCATGTATGGGTATGAAAGGCTTCTGTACTTCTCGATGTCCTTCCTCTTCTTGTCACCTGAGAATGGCCAGGTCACTGTTGGTGGTGACAGACCATTGCGTCTCCGCCTGGGAACAGACCAGCACACTTCGCTGTAAAAATTCTTAAGAGAAATAATTTCAAACCTCGTTTCACTGGGTCTCTGTCAAGGTTGCTGTTTTATGTTGGAAATGGTCTTTATTGCATGTCTATATCTACATCTACTTTTAGTCAGTTTCTTCCATGTGGTTTCTAGCCATATCCATAGTCTCTGAATCACAATTCTAAAATTCTAAAGAGTTCTGAGAAGTGTTATTTTTTAAGGCAAGATAAATTTGAGACAAATTCATTTGATGATAAACTATACCTAAACTGATGTGAGGCTATTTATTTACTTTTTTAAAATGTTTTTTTGTTGTTGCTGTTGGTACCGGGGATCCAACTCGGGACCTTGCTCTTGGGAGGCAGGAGGCGGCACCACTGAGCTAAACCCCCAGCCCTGAGGATATTTATTCAAAGTGTTTATTCCTCTTACTGTGAATACTACTGTAAAATATAAACAAGTTTTTTAAAGGGTTACATCCACAGACCACACTGTGAGCATTGTTTGTGTGTGTATACGTATGTCTGTGTATATGTTATAGTTACTATATTAATTTTTTATGATTTATAAGGATCAAAGTACCAAAATGCATTTGTCACCAGAAGGTTTTTGGATAAAGAACACTTGTGCACACACGAATGCACACACACACACACACACACACACACACACACATTAGAGTTTCTGCTAAATCCATGAAGCTTTTAGTTTGATTTAGCCAAGGAAAAGGTTGGTTTGGGTAAATAAAACATCTGTGCTTTATGTACGTCACATCAATGCATTTGGTTTTGAGGGAGTAATCCCAAGGATTGTTTTATTTCTTACAGAAATTGCTGAAAAATAATCCAGTAAGTGGGAACTCTATCCAAAAACTATCTTAAAGTAAATCCAAGGTCTATTTTACTTTGGTAATATCAGCATGACCAGCTTCTCACAAGAAGCCAGAAATTAATGCATAGGTATGAAAGAATACTGGGAAACAGGCTTTCACTTGAAAATCATAAGTTTGGATCGAAATCAGATTTTATCCTTCCATCCACCACCCACCATTCTCAGTATTACAGATGCTCCATGTCATAATTGAAACTTTTTTTGAGAGAAATTGAGGCCAACTTAGCCTAATCTCTGGATTAGTCTCACTTAGATGAGTTCTCTCAATCTTTTGTAATTAAAGATAAAAACATTTGACTCAATTTAAAGGGAAGTTTGCATAAATCTGGAGTCATTACTGACATTAAAGAGAAATTGGCAAAAGAATGCCGGGAAATAAAAGCCCTGAGTTACAGGTCTCCTGCCCTCCCTGTATTGTTAGAGAAATAAACACACAGGTTCCCAGGAGGTATAGTCCCCTATTTCTCGTGCTTTCCTCTAAGCTCTTGGTGTATTTGGCAGAGAAATGTACTCGCAGATAGCATTTACTTAGGAGATAGCATTTTAAAATGAGTTTTTGCTCTATGAAAGAAAATGCCTGTGTGGGAGATTCAAGGACCAGTCTTTAGGTATGGATATCACAAGGCCCTGTGTGCTGAATAGTGACTGATGAAGAGTCCATGCTGGCCTCTGAGGGATCTTATTCCCTCCCAAGCAGCAGCTGAGTACAGCTCCAGCCCAGCAGGTGAAAGCTCTAATACTGAAGAGGAGGCCCTGCCGAGTGAGTGCATGGGAGAGGGCATGGATTCCTTCAGGTTTAGGCAGGGGATAAAGGTGCATTCTTCCAGAGTCTGGGGCACAGGGGTCTGTGGAGACTCCTTCTCAGGTTTTCAGTTGGGACCACAGAACCAGGTGAGCTTGACACCCAGGACGGTACTCTCCTGATTATACGGCGGCCTCAGATTTGGAGAATGTGAGGTGGCAGAGCCTGCCAACCTGCTGCCATGTGTGAGAAGCAGGGGAGGCCAGATGGATGACCAGGCAGAAACATGGCTCAGACCCGCTACCATGGGCTCCCCGAACTGCAAAGGTGGGGGTGCAAAGAGAAAGAATCTAGAACCCTCCCCAAATTGAGACCCACTCTCAGAGAGAAAGCAGAGCAGAACTCAGTCCAAAGAGACCATGAGCCTATGGACAGAGGGTGTTGACATACCCCGGCGTGCTGTTAAGCAGCTGAGGCTGATTTGTTACAGGGCACAGAGAGAGAACGATTGGTAAGGAGTATTGATTCTCAATAAAGGCAAAGTAGCAAATGGTGTCACTTTCTAAATGCTTTGCTTGGTCAGCTTTACAAATTTAAAATCAATCATTAGAGATATTTGGTCCCTTAGGATCGTGCCTCCTGGTAAGAGTTTTACAAGGACTTTTAAAAAATTATGGTGGAGGATGCAAGGAAGTGCATTCTCTCATTTCATTATTCCTGCACCCGACAGAGAGAGCAATTGATGTCCCCTTATCACCTTGGGGCTGAGCACTGGCCCCTGGCAGTGAATGTGTCCCACACAGCCACTGCCCTTTGGGGCAGCTGGAAAGGCACGGTGCTAGGTGCTAGCCTTGGTTCTCTAACTAGCTGTGAGGCAGAAGCAAGCCTCCCCTCCTCCCTGGGCCTCAGTCTTCTCCGATTAAGAGGAGGCGTGAACTCACCTGAACTTGAGGATAAGACTACAAAGTACTGGGTTAGCTGTTATCAGAGCCCCTGGACAGACTTGTGGAGCTTTGAACAAAACAGCAACAAGAAACGAAACACTGTCTTCGTGGAATGGATAATGAGACAATTCAGTGTCTCAGGCTTACTTCTGTATCTTATGCCCAGAACACGTGTGACTTTGGCTTAAAGTTTCCCTGTGGACTGAGGGTGGCAAGCCTTTCCTGGGAGGGAACTGCACTGTGCTGGGAAGCCAAGAAGATCCCACGCACATGGCCTTGGTTGTGATGAAACTCTGACACGGCACCAGTCACGGAGTCCTGAGGCTCACACTTCCGGTCTATAAAATGGGGCTGGTACACTCCACTAGGCCTGTAGCTCACAGATCATAGGCCCTGGTGTGGAACTGGGTTGTTTCCATCTAGTTTGAGGTGGAAGGAAGCAATGAGTGATGTCACTTTTTTCTTCCAGCCCACCCTTGGCCACAGCCCAGCCCCCTGCTGCAGTGCAAGCCAGTGGGGGGTCTGGCAGCTCCAGTGAGTCGGAGAGCAGCTCAGAATCCGACTCTGACACTGAAAGCAGCACCACTGACAGCGAGTCCAATGAGGCACCTCGAGTGGCCACTCCAGAGGTGGGTTGAAGCGGCCAGGGTTCATTATGTGCACACACACACTTTCAGCACAGTAACTACATCCGAAAAGTGTCCAGGTATTTCACGGCACTTTTTTCTCTTAAATATATTCGTAGAGGCCCTGACATATCTGCATTTCTTGTTGTGTAACTTGCTGTGGGACTCGATCAAGCTTCCTCATGAGTAGAGCTACAACAGTAATGACAAGCAGGTTCCACTTTGAAAGAACCAACAAAACTCGTCCTGACCACTTCTCCCCTGGGCACACGAACCCTTACTCTCCATTACAGTTCTGAAGCGACGAACTGTCCTAGGCGGGGGACACTCGAGGAAGGTGCCTGGCCTTAAAGGTAAAAGTGATAGGGCCGGGGATTTAGCTCAGTGGTTTCACTGCCTGCTGCGCAAGCGCAAGGACCCGAGTTCGATCCCCGGTGCCAAAAAAAGAAAAGGTGAGAGTGATAGTTGAGAGGTCACATGCTTTTTATTTCCATTTACGTACATCAAGTGTGCTTGATGGGAATACATGAAAACATTCAATACAGCCCCAGAAATACAAACTTAATAATCTGGAATTTAAAATAAAAACGATTTTGTCCCTTCCCATCACCCTCTCTTAAATTCAGGATAGCTGCTCTGCTCCCTAGCGCCTGTAGCTGGTACAGCAAGCAAATCCCACCTCACTGTCCCTGCCTCTTCATGCAGGTGTTTTTCAGTCATCAGAAAGGAATGATGAAAGTAGGCTGCAGTAGTATCACAGCTGCTGATGATAGCAAACACGTACAGAGCAGAGGCCTTGTGCCAGGCACTGCACTAAGCTCTTCACTTACGTTTTCTCACCTCATCTTCATCACAACCCTACAAGTTATGATCCGCATTTTACAGATGAGGGTGCAAGTTTCTGAGAGGAACTTTCCCAAGCTCCCTCCGACACACAGTAGTGGAGCAGGACCGAACCCCAGGTCACCTTAAAGCTGTGTCACCGATAGTGGCAGCCGATGTGTCTTCACCTTTTACCTGCCATTGTTCTGTGCAGGTTGGAACCACAGCTACTCAAGTGTCTTCAATTCTGTCACCCTCTATTGGCTGGTGCCATAAGCCTCCGTTGATGGCTTTCAGAAGAAGGGCTCTCTCTAATAAAAATGATGGCTCTTTTAGTTCAACTGGCAGAATTCAGAGTTGGGAATCCAGGACCTGAATTGTATGCATCATTTCCATAGCTTAACAGTGGACCCTAATGTCTGTATTCATGTCCCCATACATTGGTTATTGGCTATACGCTAAGGAAAGTGTAGTGGGGATTTTTTGGAAGTCAAATCTTTTCATCCTCCAGTAAAAATACAAAAGGTTTGTTCTGTTTGGAGTGAATTAAGAGCATCACATAGGAGGCACTGGCACTTCAGCGGACAGAAAGCCTTTCCTTTTGAATTACACTTTTGAGGCGTACTTAGATTTCTTTTCAGGATCAGAGACCATTACCGCTGCCTCCTGGTGAGAGGTCTAGTGATGATTCTCAACAAAGAATTTTGGGAACAGGTTTCCCTCCCAGGCACCCCTACCTACCTTGTGAAACATCTCCCCGTGAAAAATTCTTTCCTTCCTGGCAGGAGTGTAGAACATTGTCAGAGGAAGGGTGGGAATTAGTTTAAATGATCAGACTGCAGCTGGCTTGTGTCTGGCTATCTGGGTAATTTGATTAGTGTGGCTGGTAAATGTGTGCATGAATGTGTGTGCCTGTATATGTGTGAATAGTCACTTAATACCCAAAGCTTTGATCAGCAAGTGGTCACTGTATTGAGGGTTCTTCTAAATGCGCCTCGGATGTGAAATTAATTCTTGCTGCTTTTTCTCAATCTGTAGCCTGAGCCACCCTCAACCAACAAGTGGCAGCTGGATAAATGGCTTAATAAAGTGACATCTCAGAACAAGTCATTTATTTGTGGCCAAAATGAAACACCCATGGAGACGATTTCTCTGCCTCCTCCAATCATCCAGCCAATGGAAGTCCAGATCAAAGTGAAATCAAATCCCAGCCAGCCATTGGCTGAACCCAAAGAAAGGCCTCTCCTGAGTCTCATCAGGGAGAAAGCCCGTGCACGGCCCACCCAGAAAACCCCAGAAACAAAGGCTTTGAAGCACAAGTTGTCAGCAACTATTGAGACAGCTTCTCAAAGGACAATTGGGAAGAAACAACCCAAGAAGGTTGAGAAAAACACCAGCATTGAGGAGTTTACCTGGCCTAAACCAAATATTACCAGCAGCACTCCCAAAGAGAAAGAAGGTGTGGAGCTTCCTGACCCACCCAGAAGCCGCAACAAAGCCACTGCCCACAAACCAGTCCCTAGGAAAGAGCCGCGGCCTCACATCTCCCTGGCTGCTGAGAAAAAGAAGTACAGAGGGCCTGGCAAGATTGTTCCAAAGTCCCGGGAATTCATCGAAACGGATTCGTCCACATCTGACTCCAACACAGACCAAGAAGAGACCTTACAGATCAAAGTTCTGCCTCCTTGTGTGGCCCCTGGAGGCAATCCTGCCAAATCCAAGGAGACGTGTGGTGCCAGCCTGACCTTCAGCACCTTACTCAGCAGCGGCGGCGGCAGCAACAGCAGCAACAACAATAGCTTATCCAGCAGTCATGACGAGCCGTCTTTCTCACCCATTTCTCTCATGCAAACAGAGCTGCTGTCTCCTCTTCGAGATCATGAGAATCTGAAGAACCTCTGGGTGAAGATTGACCTTGATTTACTGTCCAGAGTACCTGGCCACAACGCACTCCAAGCAGCATCTGCCAAGCCAGACCACAAGGAGGCTGCCTCGAAACCCAGGCGACAGATTGCCACGGCCGTGGAAAAACCAGCCCCGAAGGGCAAGCGTAAACACAAGGTAAGCTGTTTCCTGTGGCCTGGCAAGTGACCAGGAGCAGCCGCTGTCGCCTCCCCTCCTCTGGAACCTCCTTTCCAAGGAGGCTAGTGGTGACAGATTGCAGACTTTGCTGCTGCTTCCTGCAGGAAATGTGGTATTTGACACGTGATCGGGGCCAAAGCGTTAGAGTGACAGGCGTTTGGCAACTGTGGTAAGTGTCCACTATGGCACATGAGAGATCCTCATGTGTAGGAAAGAATATAAAGGAAGCCCCCACCCCGCCCGTCACTGGAGTCAGCTCTTTAAACTGCTCCTGCTGTCGAGGACTTATTGCTGTGCAGTCCCCAACTGAGCCACGATGTCCCAGTGCCTCCTCTGGCCCCGTTCATTTCTCTAGCTAGACATTAACGCGCTCATGACCCGGTCATCTTTGGAGTCCCCTCGGAGTACTGGAGCTGTGTTCTGCTGGGTCCACTGGGATCACTGGCTTATGTGATAGGCTTGGCCTGGGAACATCTGGCCTGCAGGCAGTTGGGGCCGAATTCCCTTTGAATACTCCAGAGTATCAGCAAACAGAGAAATGAGAATGTCCCTTCCATTTGAAATCCATCTACCAAGATGAGTTTGCGGCCAGTAAGCTCATTCTACTTTATCTCTAGATCTTGGGTACTTTTTTAGAATAACATTATCAAATGGTGACCTTCGGGTAATCTTATTTCCAACAGCTGCCTTAGTGGCTGGAAAGGAGATTCCTAGTCCTTTCTCTATTTCTTTTATTTCTTGCTAGAGAGACTTAAGTATGCCAGGAATAGCTCAGATGACCTCAGTGATGTACAGCCCACACATAGCCAGTAGTGGCCAGTAGAATAGGCTACTGCAAGAATAATTTCAGCATTCACTCAATTTTCATGTAGGGATTGAAAGCAGGGGGTATGATATCTGAGCTGTCCACCAAATACATCCAGTGAGAGTCTTCCAAAATAGGGAGCAGTGGGTCTGGGACTCTTGGCCCTCCACTGCTTTCTCTCTCAGCCATGACAGTGGTACAAGCAGAGGTGCAACTCTGTTAGAGCCAACATATGCAAAGATCTAAAGGTGTGCCTTGCACATGGCTCATCTGCCTGCTAAAGCAGCCTCTCCTTGTTCCCCCCAATCCCTGTGGGGTTTGACAAGATGTATGCCATGTTAGAGTTACAATGTTAGTTTCTAAACCTCATATTCGTGTGGGTATTGTTGATGAGGGAAGCGTCTGAAAAAGATAGATTCTCTTTACCTTTGTTATGAGATTCCCATGCCACTCAATCTTGAATCAGAGGTTCACATCAAAGTTCAAGTCTCTCAAATGCCAACCACTCCGTAGGACTAGACTAGGGAAGGCTGATTGCCTTTCTGTCTGATCAAAGGTGCACATTTAACTCCCCTACCTAATGTAGAAATTAAGATAGCAGCAAACTGTCTAGCTTGCTTAGTTTTTAAAATGTTTGAAACATGCTTGCCTGAATGTGTCATGTATTTCAAGGCCTGTGTGTTTTTAGTTTGTTTTTTTGTTTTTTTGTTTTTCTTCTCAAAGCCAACAGAAGTTGCAGAGAAAATCCCGGAGAAGAAGCAGCGCCTGGAGGAGGCTGCCACTCTCTGCCTGCTTCCCCCTTGCATCTCACCGGCCCCACCCCACAAGCCTCCCAGCGCTAGAGAGTAAGTTCACCCTGGCTCTGGATGATCATTCTGACTTTTTTTTTCCATTTAGTTTATTGGTACATTTTAGCTACAGAATACAGTTACATTCCCCATTGGGATCTCGTGCCTTTACATGATGTATCTTGGTTCGTATTTTTTCCTCATTCCCCTGCCCTCCCTTCACCCTCTGTACCCTTCCCTAAAGAAAAAATATGAGAAAAGGAAAAACATGGATCATTCTGACTTTTAAGAAACTCTCATTGGACACTTTTGGGGCATTCAATCCCAGAGGAAAGTCAGACAAAAATCAGGAGTAGCTCAAGCAGGCCTGACAGCTGGCCCTGGTCACTGGGGTAACATAGGGAGGATGAAGGATGGAGGAGACGCTATACAGGCTGCCAGGTTTGAGGTTACTGTGAGCTTTGTAGCAACATTTCTTTCTGCCAACTCAGACTGATCACCCAAATCAGCCAAAAGGAGCTTTTCACGCTAAACGAATGGTAAAGAGTGAGTTAAAAATGGGTAGTATCAAGTGACACAACACTTTAACCAGATCACCTGCTTCTGGCCAAAATTCAGTTCTGATGGTGATTAAATAATTTCCCTGGAAAAGCAACGCCTTGGTGTTGATTGATGACCCAGCTGCTGCTCTTTTGGTGTCATTACCTAATGTGAATCCAAAGCTTGAGGACCAGCAGCTACATGGTGAACTCCAGAGGCTAGGGGAATGACATGTTTGAGAGGGCCAGAGAGATGAGCTGTCGAGAAGATGCCCGCTCCCTGGGGCAGTTCTCGGCCAGCTGGGGATGCATATAGAAATTCCGACCAACTTGCACTTGCTCTTCCTCCTTCCCCATGTGGGAGGTTTCAGAGGCAGCCAAGAGGCTTCATTGTTTCCCTCTTCGCTCAAATAGCATAAGCCTTCCCTAGAGAAGTCTTGTCCTCTGTTTCTACCAAGCATCATGACCGAGTACTTTCTGTCTTATAAATATCACTTAACTAACAATCATGTCAGCTACTTGAACCATTCCATCTGGGTAATTATTGCCATAAATTCATTCAACATTAGAGATTACTTCCATCAAAGCCCAGTTTTGGAGCCTATTAGTAGCCCAGAGCAGAGACAATCTGGCTAACTGCTGCTATACAATTGATTTCACAGATTACTGTTTAACATCAGTGATATGGCATCAATCTGCCGCAGATCAGATGTCGGAAATAAGTTATCAGTTTGCATGGGTCTGGATCCTTGTGTTGAGATGGAAGGTAGGAAGAGACCAATTACCACTAGGTCCTGTGCATATAGCAAGGAGCTTTGGGCTGCCCCCCACCACCACCACCAAGGATCAGTAGCTATGTGTGAGGTGTATCTGCACTCTCTGGTATAACTTGGCTCTGAAACATGCATTCATAGACAAAGGAAGAAGCAGTGAGGCATTGTGACCACCATTGGTCCCTGCTGCTGGTCCTGCAGTCTCCTGACTACTCAACTCAGTGGCTCGTTACTTCTTCTTACGGAAGAGAGGGGACAGATAGCTAGTCATTGGTGTTTGGTTTTCTAAAATGGTAGTTTTAATCTACAGTT
This sequence comes from Heterocephalus glaber, assembly GCF_000247695.1. The sequence goes on from NW_004624883.1 coordinate 1,582,311, forward strand.
TTACAGTCTCTCTGCTTTTCTGTTAGACAGGAAAGCAATGTTTCCCTAGGATCCTTTAGTATTCAGGAAGGGCCTGAAACAAGTTCTTAGACTCATCAAACAAAATCAGATCTCTGAAAATGAGGGAGAATGGAGCACAGACTGGTGTCTTCAAGGCCTTCTCTTAGGAATCTTCTCCCAAGCGTTTTCTGCCCCCTTCTGCCTTTGACCCTTTGCAGTAAACCCTTGGGCCTTTTTATGAGACAACATTCACTTTTTCAAATGGCTATTTTAACCCTAGCAAAGATGACACAGTAGCCTATGACAACTGAAGTTGCCCTGTCATCCAAGAGAAGGGTCCTGCGGATCCTCTTGCCTCCTCCGGTGCTGGGCCCTTGAGCAGGCCTTCTGAGGGACTGAGAGGCAGTGATGGTCCACTGCTCTTATCTGCTCTCCTTTGTTAGCCTATTTAGAGAGGGACCCAAAGATACAAAAACCTATGGTTGGAAGACATAATAGTAAGCAAGTGATCTTTAGAAAGTGCTCCTTGGGTATCTTTTGCCAAGGAAGCCATTAAAGGCACCAAGGGTCCAGGTCACTACCAGGCAGATGGAAAGGGGTCAAGGTCACTGGCACCCACCACACAGAATGCACCAAGTCCCTGTTGGTTATTTCAGGAGCAAATGGGAAGGCTTCGACCTTGTTAGAAATAGCAAATCAGTTGCTTCTCAGAAGCTACTCTTCCCCTTGCAGCCCCTACTGCCTTCTCAGCCAGCTCAGGTTGTGGGAGAGTGGTCACTAAAGAATTATTCACCTCCTGTAGATGCCACAGCAAGGCTTGACATGTGTATATAGTAATTTCCAGCCAGGGATTTAGCTCATTGGTTCCGCCACCTGCCTTGCAAACGCAAGGTCCCAAGTTCAATCCCCAGCACCAAAAAAAAAAAAAACCAAAAAAACCCAAAAAACCACACACACAAGATATATTAATTTCTAAAGATCGGGTGCCTCTGAAATTACTGCATTTAATGTAGTCTAATGCTGGTAGAGCATCCTTGTGGACAAGAATCTTAGTCTACATATTCCTCAACATTTTTATGAGGCATCACAACTATCATATAATGGTGCTACATTTCAAAGGAAATTTAAAAATCCATTGGCAAGCATTGTTATATTAATTTTAATTGATTAAGGTAATGGCAGAATCACCCAAGATTTTTTTTACATTTTCACTATATGACAGTAGTTATAATAAAAAAGATAAAGATGACAAGTATTATTACAGTTGGCAAATTTGTGCAACATAGCGGAAGTGGAACAAGGAGTTTGCACTGATTTCTATTTCAAGAGATCAGACCACTTGAATGCTTGTTCATCTTTGATTTGTTGCTTTGAGATACGGCAAATCTATATTTCTAGACACTGACTGAAATTGACCAAGAGGAAAACATAAATTCTTGTTGACTTAATTTGCTATTGAAAATTGTAGTCAATAATCATGAAAAGTAAATGGCTGTGGAGTGCAATATTAGTTGTCTAAGAAAAGATTAAAATTCAAGTAATCTTCATTGATTAGTCCAAGACAGTAACTAAAATGAAAATCCATGACCCAATTACCATGTTAAGCAGTAGCATAAGATTTTAGTTGTTCTATTTCATGTGAAGTCTCAGTCTTTTTGATGGTGACCATTTAATGGGCAGATAAATCAGCTTGAAAGCATGGGAGTATTTTAGGATTGTAGATATCTCATGTCAGTATGACCAAAGAATATTTTTTAAATGGACTTTTGTGGAGTACATCAGTACTTCAATAAAACAGTTTAAGGTGAGGGACTCATTATGCCTCGGTGTTAGGGTAGAACATTTTGTATAATCAATTTGCAATGTATCCCAATAGTAGTTCATTTATAATTTATTTCTAAGTAATATATAAGCATAAAATTTCTTAAGAAATTATCCTTCCACTTATTATTATCTATTACGTGATTGTTTAGTTAAGTCATAGGGCAAAATAAGTAGGAACTATCCTAAAATGATGAGATTAAAGTCTGTATTGTATTTTTTAAAAATCTAGTTAACAGTAATCTAATTTCAATAGATTGCAAATATTATACTGTAGCACATTCCTTTAGGCATTTACATTTGTCATGGAGCTCTGCTTCAAAGACAGGTGTTTATTTTTGGATGCAAATGTACGCCTATCTATGTATATGTAGAGAGATATCTGTATAGATATGTGTCTACATGCATTATGTGTGTGTGTGTGTGTGTGTGTGTGTGTGTGTATATATATATATTCTTCACCATAGGGAAAGGGTGATCAATTTAAATATAATTTTAATTATATTAAAAGTCTTAGCATTGGAGGGCAAAATCAGAATAAAGCAAGATAACACCTTCTGATACTGTAGTTTTTGTTTCCACAGAAATAATTCATCCAGGAGAGCAAATAGAAGAAAAGAAGAAAAACTATTTCCTCCTCCACTTTCCCCACTGCCTGAGGACCCTCCACGCCGCAAAAATGTCAGTGGAAATAATGGGCCCTTCAGTCAAGACAAAAACATCTCCATGACTGGACAAATCACCTCTACTAAACCTAAGAGAAGCGAAGGCAAATTCTGTGCTACTTTCAAAGGGATATCCGTAAATGTAAGTGTCTTTGAAGAAGAATTATAATTGTCATATAGAAACAAGTGAATCCCACTCATGTAACTTCACTTGAGCAGAGCAGATGTTGCAAGGGGGAAGGCAAGAGGAGGAACAGAGGACATATAGATGTGGGTGTGGGTGTGTACACAAACATTCAAACTCTCCATTACTCCTATTTCAAATCTCAATTATCCTAACTCAGCATGAATTTTTCACTCCAGATTAATTCTCCACCTCGATTTCCCTAACAGATTGCAAGTGCAGAAAGGCAGGGACTCAGGTATCCTTTGGTCTTCTCTCTTCACATCTTGGGGGTGGGGAAGGAAGGCGCTTCCACAGCACCGACCACGACCACAGTATCTGCACATGGTCGGCACAGATTATGTAGTGAATGAAAGAGCAACTGGGTGGAGGGGGATTATCCCAGGTGGCTAACCTGGCGCAGAAATTCCAGGTTGCATCTTTCTATTACTCACCTTGGCAAATGTGAATTGTTTTCTAAAATAGTGATTAAATTGGATAGAATTTAAGCGGTAGATCTGTTGCTGATATCGCACTGTTATGAGTCTAAGCTCAGCAAAAGGATGCTGTGGTCCATTGGATTTTCTGCATGACTGCTCAATGAACATGGATAATTGAAAACTTGCATCATTTTTCATACCTACATGTGATGTCTTTTAATTTGTCTCAGGTACATTTATAGCTAAGTGGATGCACATTGAGGCGATACTCTTATGTGAAATAAATAGGACACACATGTATAAATACCGAATAGTTTCTCCAGTGTGAGAAACTGAAAGTGTAAATAAGGACTAAAATATATAATAGGTAATGTGAAATAGGAAGAAAAGGGGCAAAGGGGAAGGAAGTGGGAGGGCTAGGGGAAAGGACAGGAGGGAATGGGAGTAATATGAGAAAATGGAAAAATAGGAACAATCTTTGTAAATAGGGAGGGATGGAGGGGTTGAAGGGAGGGCTGGGCAAGGGTGAAAAATAAGAACCAAGAGAGATTATGTAAAGGTGCAAATTTCCAATGATGAATGTCATTATATTGTATACCTAAAATGTACCAATGATTAGAATGAATAATCGATAATGTAAAATAGGAAGAAAAGGTCCAAAGGGGTAGGGGTAGTGGGAGGGGCAGGGGAAAGGAAAGAAGGGAAAGGAAAAATGCTGAGAAATGGAAAAAATGGAAATAAAGTCTTTGTAAATAGGGAAGGGTGGAGGGGGTGAAGGGAGGGCTAGGAATGGGGGAAAAATAAGAACCAAGATGCATTATGTAAAGGTACAATTCCCAATGAGAAATGTAATTGTGTTGTATACCTACAATGGACCAATAAAAGAATTTAATACAAAAAAAATAATAATTTGTCTCAGGTATAGGTACATGAACTGTTGAAACCACCACCTCCGAAAGCCACCAAAATCATATATATGTATCATCCATATACATCTAGTCTTTTAAAAATTTAATATAAAAGGCAAATGAATAACAAAAGTTCTTACAAGTCTGTAACCGACATTTTGGACCCTAGACCAAAGTTTCCGTTTAACACCCCATGAAAAGCCATGATTTCTCTGAGTTTTAAAGACTGTATTCCATCATCTGATATGATTGAGATGACAGTCATATCTAGGGAGACTTCATTACTTATATAAATGAATTATACTAGTATGAAGTTGTCATTTTCCATACACATTTAGTGATGCTGACTCTACAGTGTTGGGAATTAAGCCATCTATTCTAAATAGTAATTACACTGCACATCCTATTTTTCACACTGAGTGTAATTAATACTATGAACTCCAACTGATCCTGTTTTCTACTACAAGCTTTTGGAGGGCATGCAACTCTTTGGGGAATTCTCTTTGTATAGTGTCTAGTATATTGTTGCAAATAATTAGTTGTTGTAAATGATAATGCCTAGTATATTTCTAGCAATAATTAAATGTTATAAATAATACAGATGTTATTATGACAATAAGAATGCTTACAAGAATCTGCAACCATTTCCATAGGAGCTAAAAACTACTGGGGAAACATAATAAATATGATTATATTTGCTCCTAGAAATGCTTCATTCTTCTTTAAGGATTGTGAAGCATCTCCTCTGGGTTCATAAAATGACTGGATTCTTCCAGCTCCAAGAGTGTTTTCAATTTTGTGCTCTCAGAGTCTTCCCGATCCCATTTAGACATGAAGTCCTGTTTATTAACTCAGTGCATGGGTGAGTGTGGACAGATGACATGTTTGTATAATGTCCATGATCGTGGGTTCATCTTTTTTATTTATTTATTTATTTATTTTGATACTGGGGATTGAACTCAGGGCCTTCCACTTGCAAGGCAGGCGGTGGCACCACTGAGCTAAATCCTTGGCCCTTTTGTTTTCCTTTCTTTTTTTGATCATGGGTGTATCTTGCCTTTTCTGGTCAGATGTTCCAGAAGTGACATCAACACCATGTGTATGGCAGATGTGGTGTTTCAGGGTTCCTGTCACATACCTTGGCCATGGATCCAGACAGGGGCACTATCTTGGGATAAGCCCACCAATTGGTCTAGGGCAACCTGGCTCTGGCAATGGAGATATAGAACTGGCACAGGAGTTTCTTATGGCTGTAATTCCTTTATGAGTTTGAGTTGAAAAAATTATATTAATATATTTTCTCCATATCCATTATAATAATTTGTAGATGTGTACCCCTCCCCTGAATGTTTGTCATAATGCATGCTAGGTGGTAAGAATTATTGGATAGTTAGAAAGTTAAGGATCAAGTGGAAAAGGTCAACTTGCATGGACATAAGAAGTATCATATTTGGCTTTTAGCTTTCAACTGAACCCCTTGACTAAAGGTAGACATGAAGGCATATGTGTGCATGCATGTGCTCCAAAAATGCTAAGGGCTCTGGGCTGTGAGGTGGAGTGGTGCTGTCATATGTGTATTTTACCACAATTTTAAGAATTTAAGAATAAAATTGAAACCATGGAGTAAATTATCACAAGGTAAAAAGAAAAAGAGTGAGAAAGGAGGAAAGAATAGAAGAGAGAGAAAAGAAAGAGGAGGAGAGGAGGACAGAGGGAGAGAAAGGAAGGGAAGAAAGGAAGAAGGGAAGGAAGGAGGAAAGAAGGGAAAGGAAGGAAGAAAGGAAATCTCATTACCTCCTATCTTCTTCTGGATCCCATTCTCTCTACAGCAGTGATGGTTCAAAGGGAAGCCCTCATAAATCTCTTAGCCACTTGAGTTTTAATCTGGTGAGAATGGGTCTCACCATCCCAAGACTTCAAAATGAGGTGCATTCACATGGCATTCACCTAGCTAGAAACCAGTCAAGGCCCGCACATGAACAAAAGGGCTGCTTGAGTCTCAGGCCAGCAGGGCACTGATTCTTGCAGTACGTGGCCTGGTGTTTGTGCATTGTTGGGCTAAGGCTGGTCTTTCTCAGAGTGACCTGAGGACTTTACTTGCCCTCGAGAGAAGGTCAGGGCTGGTTCTCATATGTAAAGCACTCATATTAGGATCAAAGACTAGTCAGCCTGCCCCCTCCTCTCTCCTTCCCTCCCTCCCTGCATGTGCATCTCTGTCTCTCTCCCCGCCTTTTTATCTTCATTTTCTTCTTCTGCATCTTCTTCCTTTTATTCATCTTTCTTCCCTACAGTCTTCCTTCTCCCATCTCACATTTCCCATTGGCTTTAGACTTTTTCCCTGCCTGTCTAGTCCCCTGGGGCTATGTAGTTGCAGCACCTGACTAATTTGGGGTTGGTGTCATAATAGAACAAAAGCTGATGATTCATAGCATTCATACAATATACAAGGGTGACATATCTACCCGTCGTTAAGCTATGTGTATTGTTTTCTTTTATTTCTTGCCTTGTTTCCTTCTATGCTTGACCATCAAAACATTTATGAACAGTTGTTCTAGAAAACTGAACCTAATGAAAGCTATTTGTCCTTTTTCTCAGGAGGGAGACACTCCAAAAAAGGCTGCCTCTGCCACCGTCACTGTCACCAACACTGCTATTGCCACTGCCACTGTCACTGCTACTGCCATTGTCACTGCCACTGTCACAGCTACTGCCACCACTACTGCCACGGCCACTACTACAACTACCACCACTACTATTTCCACCATCACCTCTACTATCACTACTGGCCTCATGGACAGCAGTCACCTGGAGATGACATCCTGGGCAGCCCTGCCTCTTCTGTCCAGCAGCAGCACTAATGTTCGGAGACCCAAGCTCACTTTCGATGACTCGTATGTTGTCCTGGCGTTATCACGGACACAGTTTGACAGTACTGATTGGGGGTGGGAGTGTGGGCAGTCTGGCTTTTCAAGTGCCGTGTGTGTTTCATCCCACATAAGACCTTAGCATCCTGTCCTGTAGCCTTAAAAGTATATTCTCCCTTCACATAAACACCTCTGACCCCACTGAGAAATTTCCTTGGCTCATTTTAAACATGAAACTTTGTTACTGTTACAAAGGCAAGCGCTTCCTCTTGTAGGCTTGTGTGTGTGTGTGTGTGTGTCCTTTCATAATCACGTCCTCGTATGTATGTAGATTTAGAGATAGGTTTTCTGTGACCTATTTGATAGCTGTAATGATTAGGGTTGGAGGATGTGGTTATTTATCCTAATGGGCCATTATGCACTTCAGATTTCATTTACAAAATTATTTTGAGGTTGGTTTATAAAGCGAATGACAGCATTAGCCTGCCTTTTTCAGGACATTGTACAGGAATGGATTCATAGCAAATAATGTTGGCGACTATTTAGTCTTTTGGTGAAAAGATGAGCCACTGGTTTGTAAAAGAGCTTGTTTTGTTTGCTTAGGGTTCACAATGCTGATTATTACATGCAAGAGGCTAAGAAGCTGAAGCACAAAGCGGATGCACTGGTAGGTTTCCTTCCTCTCATTGCTTTGTTCTTACCACAGATTATGCTTCGAAAGAAAGCAGGAAGACCCTTTACCAACAAGGTCAACTTTCAGCAGCACAACCCAAGCCTGCTATGCAATGCATTGGCACTCCAGCATGGTGCTATTAGAAGTGCTTCATTCCTTAGCATAGTAACCCCCACATTTATTTGAGCTGGGTTCCCCTATCATTCTTGTTTCCCACTGTGTTCTCCTTTACCCCCTGACTTCAGAAGTTCATTGTCATTATATTTAAAATGAATTTGAAATGGCATTTGAAATACCCTGGAGATGAAAGACACTCCCATTGGGCCCAATAAACCAGAACTGGTGTGGGGAGCAGAGGGTGTGGGAGCGGAGGGTGTGAGGGCTGAGTAACTGGCCTCAAAACCTGACTTTGGGAAACTCCGATCTGCAGAAAAAGCTCAGCTTCTTGCTGCATTTGATGGTGTGTTCCCAGAGGGAGGCCCACAGCCACACTGGGATCCTGAGCAGAGAAAGACAGTGCTGTCATCTGGATTTCCCAAGGGTCTTGGCAACTTAGACTAGTGCTGAACTCAATATACCAAACTGACTTAACTGATCCTCTTAATGGTGGGCCTCACCTACATGGTATAATCACTTAGGAAGCTCAGGCTTTACCCTAGACCAAAGTAATCAGAATTTCTGGGACTAGAAACTGAAGCTCCCAAACTGAAGCTCTCCAAGTGATTCCCGAAAGCAGCTATTTGATAAGGACTGTCCTAATTGACTAAACCTAAGACTAATTAGAAGTATCAGTTCAACCGTCTGTGAGAAAACATAACATCCTACATCACTGCATTGTGTCTAGCCAGGACTCAGCTGTGTTCATCACTGGGGAGGCTGGGGTGCAATATCATGACAGCCTCTGTGCTACAACTAGTGTGTGGCCAGCATCAACTGCCCATGACCCTTGTATCTGCTCCTCCCTTACTTTGTGTCATTTTTCTCTCATGGTCCAAATTGCTTAGCTATTGTCTATAGCTAACCTTCCTGTGGTGTAATTTGTCTCTTACTTCTAAGACAAAAATGACAAGGCAAGCTCAAAGCCAGTTCCAGTAGATACCAGGCAGATGATGCCTGTGACCATTGTATGGGTGGCAAGAGATTTGAAAGGTGGCAGTGCTGCTGGCTGAAAGACCAGAGGTTTTCTTTTCTTTTTCTTTTTGGTACCAGGGATCGAACTCAGGTCCTTGCACTTGTGCAGCAGGTGGTGAAACCACTGAGCTAAATCCCCAGCCCTGACCAGAGGTTTTCTCCAAATGTCCCCAACTCCACAAAATTTCAGAAGTGCTCTGGCGCCTGCCCTCTATCAAAATTGGGGCGCAGAAGCACAGAGATGCTCCCTTGACAAGCTGTTACTTGAGCTGATGGCTGGGATGGTGCATGAGACCACATAGGTGAGCCATTTGAAGAACAAAAAATCAGAGCCACAGAAATATATGCAGATGATTAAGAATTAATAGAATGCCAGGCACAGTGTTGCACATCTGTAATCTCAGCTACATGAGAGACTGAGGCAGAAAGATTCTGTTTGAGGTCAGCCTGGGCAACTTAAAAAATATGTCCCAAAATAAAAAATATGAAAGACTAGGGTTGTAGCTCAGTGGTAGAATGTTTGCCTTGCATGTACGAGGCCCTGGGTTCCATAACCAGGACCCATTCCCAACAAAGAAAGAATTGACAACACTTTACCTTCCGGGTTCTGTTTATATATGTACCTCTAAGTCACTTTGAGTATAGTCCATCTAGAGGATGCATTCTCAGTTGGGGAGCTCTGCTCCCATGAGAAAAATTGGTTCTTAAGCAAGACTTCAAAACCTTAGATATTGCAATGAACTGCAATCTCATTGGTGTTCAAATTTCCTCAGGGGAAGTTAGGCATGGTTGTATATGCCTGTAATCCCAGCACTTGGGAGACTGAAGATGAAGGAACACACATTTAAATCCAGCCTGGATGACTTTGAGACCCTGTCCCATAATTAATTAATTAGTTAATTAATTAATAGATAAATGGGGCCGGGGATTTAGCTCAGTGGTTTCAACGCCTGCTGCGCAAGCGCAAGGACTCGAGTTTGATTCCCAGTACCAAAAAACCAAAAAAACAAAATAGATAAATGGTTGACCATAGAAATGGAGCTTAGTGAGAAGGCCCTGGGTTCAATCCATAATATCATAAAAAATTAATTGGGGGAACTTAAAAACCTCTTTCAGGTTTGATGACAATGTTAAAAAAAATAAGGTTGAGGCACACTCAGAGGTATATTTTGGCCCATCTTCTCTCTGTAATAGGATTGGAAGCACCCTTGCAGTTCAAGCCCTTCGATTTATGATTAGATAAATAACAGAGGCCTAGGGATATGATCTGCCCATTAACTGACACTATGGCTATGTCATTTTTTTTTCTCTGAACTCAGTTTGTTCTCCTTTTGGAGAAGATGATTTTGTGTGTGTGTGTGTGTGTTTGTGTATTTGTGGAGACTGAACCCAGGGCCTTCACATAGAGCTACATCCCCAGACCTTTTTTATTTTTTATTTTGAGGCAGGGTCTTGTTAGGTTGCTAAATTGCCCATCCTGAGCTTGAATGTATGAACATCCCGCCTCAGCCTCCCAGAGTGCTGGGATTACAGCAGTGTACCACCACACCTAGCTTGGGGCTAGATGATCTTTCAGGATTCTTCCAGCTATGGGTTTGTGCATAAAAAGTCACTTTCAAAAATCAAGATGAAAAATTAATTTCCAAATGGGAGAACCACAATGCCTGAGGAAATAATCTTGTAAGACAAGAGAGACAGGAGGTAGTTTGCATACGCATGCAGAGGTTTTCGTAAAACCATGTTGAATTTGTTTGACACCAGTACTTTTCCACAACAGCTGCAGAAAGGACACCACAGAATTCCTTCAGTACATGAAAGCTAAAGAACATTTACTGTAAAGAGTCATTGACAATGAGAGTCTGTAGGACTAGTAACTAATCGTTTTATAGTTATATTTAATCTTTTCCCAGAGACAGCTCCTCTGCCAGTTTGAGAATTGAAACTTTCACAGTTGCATAGAAAATATTTTGATAAAAAGGTATACAAGAAAATTAAAATAGCTACATCTGTATTAAATTGGTTCTTTTAAATAAAATACCATATTAGTGGAAACCTTATATCCAGCTATCAAAAATTGAAAATGTTAAATCCTGTTATAAAGTACTCACTATAAATGTGTCATATATAATATTCATTACACATGAAAAAGAAATCAGTATGTCTAAATCAGTTTAATCGTGACCATTATCAGGGCTAAAACCTTTTGCGATAAAATTTTACTAAACTAAAATATTTAGTGGTGCTATAATTTTTGGCTTTTTGACATGCTATTCCAACCCATCATTTACAATGAAAGTGATGTGGTTATTGTCAACAGTCGTACTACAGCTTCACATTCTTCATGACAATAACATCAATCTGTAACTCTCCTCCTGGGGATGGGGTCAGTGCACTCACAGGGACTGGACATGTTGAGTGCCCATAAGGCTTACAAAACATAGTTTAGTCACCAGCACTGTGTAAAGGACACTGCAGCGACCAGCCCGTTTAATACATTTAGTGATTGCAAACTAGTCACAGCACTGATTTGGCTTCTGGTTCAGGAAAACGACAATGATAATAGCAACCCTAATACCACCAACCACATGGGATTCATGGGATTCCTTGGCTGCAGTTTCTTCTTCTCAGCCAGCCTCATGATAACAAAACCTGAATCTAATTCCTTCCTCATCACAACCAATTCATACCTTGCCTGCTCTGCTTATCAGGGTTTCTCAGCCTGGTATCTCTGCCAGCTAATTCTTCTTTGTGGAATGTTTAGCAGCATCTCTGGTATCTGCCCCATAGGTGCCCCATGTCCCCAGTGGTGACAGCCAAAAGTGGTTCTAGACATTGCTAAATGTTCCCCAGGGGAAGGAGATAAAATTATCCTCAGTTGCGAATCACGTGTTTAGATGGAGAAAAGAAGAGTATCATGTTGACAAGGTGATTTTCCCGTTTTAGTTCGAGAAATTTGGCAAAGCTGTGAATTATGCTGATGCTGCCCTCTCCTTCACCGAATGTGGCAATGCCATGGAGCGCGACCCTCTGGAAGCCAAGTCCCCGTACACCATGTACTCTGAGACTGTGGAGCTCCTCAGGTGAGTGGTCTTTCTGCGATTATCTTCCTGAGCTCATTTCAGCCGGAATTAGAAGCTGTGATGGTTTTTTAAAATATCACTCCCACGTATTAATGATATATCCAAGGCATCTTCTTTAGAAACCATCATAATTAGTTCTCACCATTTTATTAATGTCACAGAAAATTTATAAATGATGGCCACTGCCTTTATAAATTATCCCCTTCAGAGGTTATAACGTGGGTCTTATAATTTGTGATATTCATAAAATTAAAATGGAAACAGCAGATAGCAGTAAGAATCATCATCTCGCGTTTGGATCGACCTGTCTTTTCAAAGGTACAGTTTTATAATTCAAAACAAAGTGGTGCTCTCAGGATTTCTATTACAAGCTGTGTTTTCTAAGAATTTCAGTCTTGGTTATTAAAAAGGGAGGGGGTACTGTTCCAACTCCAAATCGGCATAGAAGGCCGCAGGTGTGGAGCAGGCTTTCTCTGCATCTGGGATAAGAAAAACACACAGAGTGTTGGCAGGGTTAGGGCAGAGATGAGAGGGTGAGAATAGAAAAGGGTATATTAATTCCACGCATTATTGGTTTCATTTACATTTTAAATGAAATTTTCTGGCCTGTTGGTGTTGGTGGAGTAGAATTTATGGGAAATTTAAAAAAATTGTAGAAGCAGATGACGATGGGGTAGGAGAAGAAGAAATATCCACTCTGATCTTTTCCAGTGATTTGCAAATGTTAGTAAAAGAATGTAACATATCCCGGAATACTAGGTAAGTAGCATCGTTCAGAGGAAGAAGTAATTGTCACTTTATTTTAATAGAAGGAGCAGTTCTTTACCTGAGAGGCCCCTCTTTTCCACTCCCCTCTGGCTCAGTCACTCAAGTAATGCCAGGTGTGGTTTATACTCTTGTGCTTTTAGCTGTATGAACTGTTGCAGATCTGAGGATACTTGTACCTAAAGCTTCAGCCAAATATTGGACAGATTTAATGTGCACATTTTCCAGTGAAGTATTCCAAAAGATGATCATTCTGGTCAAAAATTATAATGATTCAAAAATTGAGGGAGAACATTAATGAACAAACACAGAGTCAATTTATGCTCTCTAGTCATCGAAATTGAAAGACATGTTAAATTAACAAGAAAATGTGACAATGTTCGTACCTAGCATTAGTAGAAAAAAGAAAACAAATCATGACGAACTGAGCCTCTCCTACACTGCAGAGAGGAGTAGAAATGGATCAGTGGAGAATGAGAGCCATTTGGCTCTGTGTAGGAAAAGCTATACAAGCCAGCATTTATGTCTTTTGATACATACTTCGACTTCCGGAAACTGAATTTCCTCTATTGAAGAACATAATTGTAACTGTGCAGCAAGTTATCTGTCTGGTGTTCAGTTTGTATATATATATATTATATATATATATATATAATATATATATACACAATTAGAAGCAAACCAATAATAGAAGAGTAACTACATCATCTAATATCAAACAATACTTTGCAGTCATTGCAATAAAATAATGGTGGAAAGACTAAGCAGCACATGAAAATGTTTATAAAATCAAGCCTAGGAGTGTGGCTCAGTGTTAGAGCACTTGTCTAGCATGTGGGAGACCCTAGGTTCCATCCCTAGCACTGAAAAAAAGAAGATAAAACTCAAGGTGCAGAATGATATGCACATGACAATGTTGACCATGAAAAGGTCATATATAGCTGGATCCAACTGGAAGGGAAATGATAGCTGTAATAGGGAGGTAAGAATCTGGGTGTTTCCTCTCTGTACATACGATTTTTGTTATTAATTTCTTTTGAAAGAAAATACATGTTCTCAAAAATATAAAAGCAAAATACCAAATTTTATTGTGTGGCCAAAGTGTGAAGTAAATCACTAAGTAATATTTATTTCCATTAGAAAACAGTTCTTTTGCCTTGTTTCCAAAAATTTCTTTTCTTCTCAGCATGACTTATTTTTTCATTATATGATATTTTACTCCCCGGGGATGTATATTTCAATGGAACCTGGTGAAAGTCAGAGTTTTTGGTATTCATTTTAAAATCAATATATTTAAATTTGATTTTGAAGTAATTATGTGGAGCTGTGGAAACTCATAGTTCTTGTGTCTCCTTCACACAGGTTCCTCCAAGGGGAACATCTTGCACAACTGTGGTACAATTGTGTGGTACAGGGTGTTGGCACTGACACAATCCATAGACTGTTCAAATTTCCCCAATTTTTTTTTCAGATTTTCTCAGTTTCTCATGTGCCCATTTGTGTGTCTTATCTGCATGTTTTATATTTTCTATAAGTTGCATATATGGATGCTTTTTAAATGAGAGAATTATCAGTTGGGAATAAAACGAGTTTAAGCAAGTAGGTCTTCTGGTCCATTTAAGCAATTGAAACTCCACTATCAAGTCACTTCAAATGTGGCTGCAATTAGAGGGTGACTGTAATATGAACATAGTTTTTAGTAGTGCAATATTATGTTGAAGAGATTTTTATTATTCTCTCCCCGGCAGTATACTGGCTATGGAGAGAAAGCCCCATTTTCTTCATTCAAGTAATTATAGTTGCTCTGAGCCCTGGGCATCTGCAATGGAAATGTATTTGCGAAAACAAGTGGGCATCACAGTGACTTGACATTTCAGTGATCCAGCTGTCAAGAAAAGTCAGATTTATTGCATAATACAAATCCCTTTGCTTAATATTGCAATAACAGAAGAGACCCACATGAAGTTCGCAAGTCCTTTTGTTGGAAAATGTTCAGGCAACAGAACTACAGCAGGAACCCTGAAAGCAGAGCAGACAGAAGGCTGAGGAGGTCCAAAATCTTGGGGCTTGAGCCTGGGGTCCCCAGTTGGAAGTGAGCCATTGGGTAGGCAAGAGGGGCAGTCTGCAGGCTCTCCTTTACCTTCTCGTAAATGACAAGTAGTCCAGGCTGCCACCTGCTCCTGCACTTGAAACTTCCTTCTGCCACACTGAACTCCATTACTTACTCTACCACAAGGACCTGTGAAATTGCATTAAAGCTCAGACAATGATTTTATGCAATGAACTGATTTTCAAGAATCTAAATGCCCAGAATGGAATGTGCTTGGGTAGAAAGAAAATGGCAACTACTCAACCTTTCATCACCTCAGTGTGGAACAGTAACAATTAAAGAGAATGGCAAGACAAAATATACAAGGACCATAAATTAAAGGTGCTTAGACCTTCAAATGCTGTGAAATCAACCTTCCTGTAAATTAAGAAAACACCACTTTCTTTAAGAATATATTCAAAACCAAGCCATTAGAAAAGACCTTTTAACTGTGTGATCAAGATTTCCTTGTGCCCATGTGAAACACTGTTGTTTATTATTTACATCGGGTGTCATAAACTAAGCAGAGACTGACATTTTTGTCCATCCTTCATTGAAAACCAATGATGTCATTTAGCTACAATGTTCCTAGAAATGATTTTGCCAGCATTTAGACACACTCAAGCTCGCGGTGATTCCACAGCACCGTTCTAGCACATGGGCTTATGATTTTGCTGACTTCTCCAGAGCTTAGTCCTGGATGTCACATCAGCCCTGTTGTCCTGCCCCAAGAAAATGTGGGGCTAATGCACTCAGGCTGTCAGAACACCACCTTCTTGGGGCTATGTCTGAAGGGTATTCCAAAGTCCACTTGAATTTTTCCTTTCTCTCCAAAGGTATGCAATGAGACTGAAGAACTTCGCAAGCCCCTTGGCTTCTGATGGGGACAAAAAGCTGGCAGTATTATGGTGAGTCCCTGCCTCCCATGGAGACCACAAGGAAGCAGCTGAAATACCACAGAAGGATTTGAAACCTCCAGATCAACTTGAGCTGCTTTCCTCAAATCGCCATTCTTATTTTCCCCTGAACTGTTAAAGGCTAACTAATGGATTGTTTTCATTGATTAAACACTTATGCTCCTAATTTATACCCTTATCAAAGTGTGGTTTTAATGCTCCCCTCTTCTTTTTAAAAAATGTTCTTTATGTACTTATGTTGTCTAATCATAGGTGAGAATCTGCAACATATGAATCATTTTTTATAGGTTTCCTTAGGCACTAGCATTAACAATCCTTTCATTATCACTGCAGCTACCGATGCTTATCACTTCTCTACTTGAGGATGTTTAAACTGAAGAAGGACCATGCTATGAAATACTCCAGATCACTGATGGAATATTTTAAGGTAATCCTTATTTTGTATAATTTATAGGTACAGGGTAGTAAAATCACTAATGAAACATGGCAGGTGTATTACTGAATGGCAAATGGCAAAGGCAAGATTATTGCTGTCAAAGGCTTAACCTCTTTCATCCTGCCTGGCCATGACCCTCCCACCCCTCCCTCAGGGCTCAGCAGAGAGCTCCCATCCATCCGGGATGCACCTGCTGATTTCTGGCTGAGAAGGTAGAATAGTGCAATCCTCTGACTATTTTCTACCTTTGGCAGCCTCTAGGTTGTAGTCAGAGGGATGTCGCCCCTACCCAGTTATAGGATGGGCACAGTTTGTGTCTCTAGGTATGGCCAGTCTCTTGTTAACCAAGACTTGAGCCTAGGATTTTTTCAGCAGTAAGAGAAGTCACTGTGGTTGCCCTGGCTCTGGGTAGACAGCTACAGTGCTGAAAGCTCTTTACCCATGGGGCATCTTGGAGTGCAGTGGTTGCACTTTAAGACAATTGATCACCTTGGTTACCAAAACAAAGGCAGACAAATAAAGCTACCATCTAGGTAGCTGGCAGTTTTCATTTGCAAGCAAAATGTTAAAAGACAACTGCCACAAAATGCAGTGCCAAAATTTGGGGATGAGCCCGCCAAAACTTGCAAGCACTAGCCAGGTGCTAGCTAGGAATGGCTACTATACCTTCTAACAGTGCTTCTGTCCTCCAGTGCTAGAAAGGATTTGCTGGTCCTCTCCCTAGCACACCTTTTGCAAAAGGGGGCCAGGCTGGATGCCTTGACATAGTGGAAGAGCATCAGCTGGGCTGTGTCTACTGAGAGCAAGCCTGAGACTCAATGCCACACGTGTCCTGACCAACTGTGATTCTTGAGTTTCAGCCTGATCCCTGTCCTATCATGGTGATGCCAAATGTCAACTTTCCCTCCGATTCACAAAGCATGGCCATGGAAATACAGGAAGCCAATTCTTTACACCAGGCCAGTTGTATCAGAGGAACATAAGGATGTTCAGCCTTCCATGTTCCATTGCATTATAGCCCAGGACTGGTTGCATTGCTAAACAAGTCCTCAGCCCTGAAAATTTGCATGTAAACATAGCAAGTCAAGATGCTTCCTGAAAACAACCCAAAAAGTATTGCTTGGTTCTGGCACATTCTTGGGATATCACAAATTATAGCCCACCCTGTATCCCAGGGAAAAAGTTTGCAACTGGAGCTAAAGGTGAAAAACTTACTTGTACTCTGAAGAGCTTGTTTTGCAGAATAAATTTCAGATGAGGATAATTAAACCACTTCTTGGAGAACCGAGTCTGATTTAACTGGGCCTTTTAGTATATGAGATCTTTCATCAAGTGACTTTCATGGTCCTGATTGGAGCCCACTAATTATCCTAACCAGCTATTTTCATCGAGTGTGCGTCGTGGTGTGCTGACGTGCACATACATCCCAGCTCTGCATCCCGAAATGCTGCAATCAATATTAATGTACTCTAAATCACACTTCCATCTGTTTCTGAATTAATAAAACACAAAATAGATGTCCTTATTTCCCTCTCTCTCTTTCTCTCTTTTTTAGCAAAATGCTTCAAAAGTCGCTCAGATACCATCTCCCTGGGTAGGCAATGGAAAGTAAGTATTTTAGAAAAATTGTTTTTGCATGGAAATGAGTGACTGAATGGACCCCGAGTATTTTGCTCTGACAACTCAGGAGTGAAAGTCAATTTCAAGACAGTCATTTATGTGCACAGAGAATTCTAGCCAAGTATGTTGATGGCAAGACAGAAAAGTTTAAAATGATGAGGTTCCAAATTCTTTAACTATTTGAACTTTAAGCCAAATAATGACCGTAGAAATGTTTGCTAAAGAGATGGCTAGCATGATGCCATCTCAAGGAGGCAGGGTCAAGTTAACTCTGCTGCAGTGACTTGTCAATGATTTGCTCAGTCATGAAAGACCAATGAAATATTCATCGATATATGGTAAGAGCTGTTTAATAAAACCAAATGCATAATAGAGCTGAAAATGTGAAGGGACTTAGCCAATTGTCTGAGCCTTCGTGATGATTTTTATATTAATACTAAAATACCACGACCTAAAATATAAAAGTGCCAATTCTGATGCCAAGCTGAGGCTCAGTGACCTCCCCCGGGTTCACAGCTTTAGTTAGAGCTCTCTCTGTTGGAAGCCTCATTGGGGCTTCAGAGTGCTGGTGCAGGAGTCCAGAAGACATTGGCCTGGGCCTGAGCTGCCCTTCCCTCATGAGAGAGTTGAACCTATCCTCTAGCTTGTTTCTCTTTCTCTAAAGTGGAAGGGCTGGACCTCATCTCCGTAACAGACGTTCCTAACACAATCCTGGTTGTGCCTGTGCCCTGAACCGGCCGCATACCTCTGTGAACTCGCCTCAGCATCCATGTCTCCTTTGATTCTAAGCCCTCCCTCCCTGCGCCAAGCCCACTTCCCACCAGTAGTGGCAAGGGAAACTAGAGGACTGTGGACAATAAGTTCTCAAAGCACCTGCTTTAGAAATTCAAGCTGCTTTTTCAATTTCTCATCATTTCAATGTTCTTGCATCTCTGAACAAAACACTTTCTTCAAGAGTAATGTTGTCTCCACTGCCACTTTATAAATATCTACAAAGCGTACTCCGAAGCAGTGGGACAATGAACTCTACTTTGAGATCATAAAAACATTCAGAGCAAGGGAACAGATCCATTGAAAACTACACATTAACTCAATTACTGTATTGAAAGGAAGCACCGTTTAAATTGTTGAATTAGGTCCTACTCTTACATTGATGAACAAAAGGGAAAGAATGCTTCTCTCTGGAAGTTCAGAAAATAAAAATAGCCAGTGAAAGGCCCACAGAAAGCTATTTTCCCTGAGTACAGAATGAAGCAAGGGCAAGGTCAGGTAAGCAGCTATTAAAGGATCATTGGGAAAAAATTTTTTTTTTAAATTTTGAAATGAAGGAATTCAAACACATTCTAAGCTTGTGAAGTTACATTAAAGCCTCCTGAAATGATTTTTAAGCAGCTTCTGTCTGAAGAAAGCACACTTTCTTTACTTCCTTTGGTAGGCTGGTGAGCTTTTGAATGAGGCAACTCCAAATAGTCACCCAGGGGTTATATCCCGTTCATTCAGCAGGCACTTCAGGTGCATCTGCTTTATGGCAGGCCCTGGGAACGGCACTGGGGACACAGAGATGGATGGCATGTGGTCCCTCTATGCCAGAAGAACACAGTCCAGTGGATAGAGGTGACAAAGTGCTGAGGAAGGCCAGGAGGATGAGTTTGGGCCTTCCTGCATGGCCAGAGATGGCTCCTTGCCTACAAGCCAGACTGTCCTGTGAATGAGGTTTCTCAGCGAATGAGGATGCTGGCTCCTGTCAAGGGCTCCTCTCCACACTTCCAGGGGCAGCACTCCCAGGCTTCAAATCCTCCTTGGCTCACTGGCAATGAGGAAGGATGTTCGCCAGAGGTGCTCATGCCCACGGCCCCCTGCATGAGGGCCCTACAGGAAAGTGCATAGAGAGGTGAGCAGAACATTGAGAATAGACCGTCAGGAGCAGAGATGAAAAATCTGCTTGATATAGGGCAAGGATGAGCAAACTTGTTCTGTAAAGGGCCAGATACTGCATATTTTGAGCTTTGTAGGCCCAAAGGCAAAAACCAAGACTATTATGTGGAAGAATTTAAGAGCAAAAATAAAATAAAATTCACACAACAGTTTTGTATGTACTGACGAAATATAATAACCAGTAAAATTTTTGAAACACAAGCCTACTAATAAGTAGAATGGAATTCTTTTTACAAATAACGTTTTGCTTAATTGGGTATAAATGTAGTGTTCCTTCTCACCAAACCGATTGGAAATGTTCATCTTTTCAAACTATCTTATAGTTCACAGGCCAAACAGAAACAGGAGGCAGGCCAGACTGGCAGACCCATTGATAGAGAGTTCTGGAAGCCCAGAGCAGAGAGTTGAAATGGGCTGGGCAATAGTCTCACGTGTTACAAAGGTATAATACAAAAAGGAGGCAACTGAATTTTGAAAGAAGAGGCCATCTGAGGCCATCAGAGAGTGGTTTCAGTAGAGAGGGTGTGGATTCCATGTTGACGGTGTGAGAAGCAGGGATATCCTCACTTGTTTGAGGCCTTGGCCAGTCCAAAGGATGCCAGGGTCTGGTAGACATTGGAGGGGCCATCCAGGTCAGGCAAAAACTTCTCCCCAAGCTTGGAGAGGGCTCTGCTGGTGTGAACATAGACGACCCAGGAAATAAACTAATGTGTACACAGAGGTGCAATGTGGGTGGACACACGTCTGATGAAAGAATTTGAGGTGACATGGTGGAATGGAAAGAGGAGGAGCTTTGGAGGGAAGCGTATCTGCTGTCAAATCCTGGCTCTTTGGGTGAATTGCTGTGTGGCTCTCTGGAAGAGGCTGAGCTTCTAAGAGACTGTGGCACCAGAAACTTCCCTGTAGAGTTTCCTGGAGGATTAGAGATAATACTGATGAAGCCCTGAGAACTATGCTTGCTGCCAATAGGTGGTCAACGAATGTGGCTGTAGCTGCTACCACAGTCATTGTTGACATTATAACCTCTTTATTTGAAAAACATAAGTAATCCTTCCCCTTTCACTCCTACAGCTCTTGGTCTATGCACTCTTGTGGCACTTACTCTATATTGACTGAAAATAATGATTTTGCTCCTCTAGTAAACTATTTTCTCTTCTTAAATAAAGAGCCATTCATCTTTTCACTCACCAAATATTTACTGAGTACCTACCATGGATGAGACACTCTTCCTGGCCCTTTGCAAGCATATCCACTGTCCTTGTGCTGTACAGGTTGCTCTCTTTCTACTCTTCAGAGTATTTTGTAGGTAACAGATACTAAGTAAGGAGTAGGAGAAATTCATTCATCCATTCAGTTGGTGTTCACTGAGTCCATATTATGTGCCAGGCACTCTTCTAGATGTTGGAGTATAGCACAAGATGAAAGAGTCAAAAATCTTTGCCCCTATTGAAGTCACATTCTGTTGGGGGAGAAAGACAATTAAAAATATGCAACACACTACATTGATAGTAAATGCCATGCAGAAAATAGAAGCAAGGAACTAGGACAGAAAGGGCTGCTAAGGAGAAGCAAAGGGGCCACTGTTCAGTCTTGAATAGGCGCGCTTGGAAAGGATGATGGTAAAGTGTGCCTTGCAAATATCTGGGAGAAATGCCCCCAAGGAGAAAGAAGTGAGTGTCAGGTGAGTTCCAGAACAAGCAAGGGGCTAGTGTGGCCACCGGTGGGAAGAATGTTTATGGAAGAAGTGGTGAGAAGTGTGTGCTTATGTGTGCATGTTCGTTGACCTTCGCCTGGGAAGTACAGGGGAAAAGGACAAGATCTATGAAGAGAGTCCAGAAGGGAACAGCAGGGGTACCCCTCGCGGTGGCCAGGGCCAGCCTGGAGTTGCACAGCATGCCAAGGTGTGTCACAGTCCCTTAGTCACAGTGTCACTTTTCCTTTTCATGGTTGCATTGTGCTGTGCAGCCCTGCTTGTCAGAGCGGCGGATGATAGACCCTAGTTCAAGAACAGTGAAAACACTCCAAAACAAACCCTTGCTCTTCCTGCCTCTCCTACTGAATATCTCAAAGAAAGAAAGAAAGGACTAGAAGGAAAAGAAAGCCGCTCAATAACATTTCAGTGTAATAACCCAAAAAATGTTTTTAATTGACATACAATAATCATGCATATTTATGAGATGCAGTGTAATAATTCCACACATGTAGACATGTTTAAAGATCAAATCAGAGTAACCAACATTTCCAGCTTCTTAAACATGTGTCACTTCTTCCTGATGGGAACTTTGAACTTCTCTCTTCTAGCTGTTTACAAAATATACATGTTGTTTTAAACTGTAGCACTATTGTGCTGCAGAATGGGAGAACTTCTTCCTCTTATCTAACTGGCCCTTGGTACCTGTTATCCAACCTCTCTGTATCTCTCCCTTCCTAGCCTGTAATAACTATGATTCTACTTTCTGCTTTTATGAAGTCAACTATTTTGCTTCCATATATGAGTAGAAAAGAGCTTTTCAAAATGTCTGAGGTAAAGAGAGGTGAATGGTTTTCCCTTGTAACTTCTGGACATGATTGGAAATCCCTGAATCAAACTTTTGTTTTAGTCTAGGAAAGTAAGGCCCAACAAGGTCATTCTGGGGAACAATTTTGCAGCAGGGCTAAGTCTAGAATCTAAATCTCTCTGGATTCCAGTACCACAGTCTCTTTTTCAACATTTGTGGCACCTGACAGTGTTGTCATTTTCACTAGAGATTACAAATGAGAAAATATTCCTTTCTTGCCATAAATTGACATTTAAGACTTAATGACCACTGCTGATGAACAAGAAAATCGCATTCACAGCCTAGAACAATAAAGAAACCCAGCCTTCAGAACTTGTTTTGTCATTAACAAGCCCTTCTATGCTGAGGTCCCTTACCTTCGGCATCTCCCCATCCTGCTCCTATCTTGAGAAAAAAAGTCTTTTTATGAATAAGTCAGAAAATATCTCAGAAATCATAAACATAGCAGGAAACCCCTCACATGTTCTTAAACCAGACAAGTACAGAGTAAGTGCGAGGATGCACTTCCCCCTGAGACTAGACTCTACAGAAGATATACTGTCGATGGAAGCGCTTCCAGGGGCTCCGGTGGCCATGGGCTCAGTGTGTGTGAATCCCCAGGAGGGCATTTCAGCTGTGATTGTTCCTGCTGCTCTCAGAGCTCCTCAGTAGCACTCCAGCATTTGGGTACGTTGTGATTGCTGTTAGCCCAAATCAGATGTGCGCTCAGCCTGACAGGGTGTGCATCCATTCTGTGAGCAGGTGTGGGCTCTGAGAAACACAGCCATCCTGAAAATCCAGGGTTGCCAACTGCAGCAGCTGGTAAGGGGCTGTGGGGCGGGGATGAGATGGGCCTCCTTGATGATGTGCTGGGGTGTGGATAAGGTTCTTTCAAACATGCAGACTCCAGGTATTCCAAACATGGACAGCCTTCTGGACTTCCCTCCCTCCTCCTTTCTTTCCTTCCCTTTTACCTCCCTCCTTCCCTGCCCCCCCCCTTTCTTTCTCTCTTTTCTTCTTTCTTTCTTTTCTTTCAGGGGAAGGTCTTGCTGAGCTCCCCAGGCTCTCCTCAAACTCCAGGCCTCAAACTCTCACCCCAGCCTCCAGAGTAGCTGGGACTATAGGCATGCACCATTGTACCCGGCTTCCCGTTTCTTTTACTTCCTCAAAATCTCCCTTGGTAGAGTGGTTCATTTGCCCAGGAAGTGTTTCAGTGTGTGATTGAAGGCAGATAGACAGGATGATGAGCACATAGACCTTACTGCTGTGCCAGAGATGCCACCGATGTGTTAAGGGTTGTCCCTGGGGAAGTCAGCAGTTGGCCAGCCTAAGCCCAGGCCCTGGAAGAAAAATTACCCCCATGCTGAGTGCAGCCAGACGGTAACTCCTTGTTTCTGATGTTGAAGAATGAAATAAAATTCTGCATCCAAACACTAGTACTGCCCAAAGTAGGAACTCTGAAGCCTTCTTTTTACAAGCCGGCATGTGGGTGGACAGTCATCAATTAACCATTCATCTCTGTAGTATGTCTTAAAGAATCCTAAAGAATTCTACATTTTTCCGGCTTCCCCAGTATTGCTCCTTGGAGGACTTTTAAGAACGGCACTGGCCTTATTGTGGTAACTGTATTTGGAACAAACTGTCATTGTGGTTTATACAAAACACTTTGATAATAGACCAATATTGCACATCAAGTTTTTTTAACTGCCAGTAGCCATTCTGGCAGCCAATAGAGAAATCATCATAGCTCTGAGCTATTTCTTTCTCTCAAACATTGCAACACTTATATGTATTCAAAGTGAGCACTACATTTGTGGGTAGAATTAATGCCAAAGATTCACCCAGTGCTGTCTGTATTTGAAGACAAAAGCAGCAGTGTTCATGGAGCCCTCAGTGATTGTCAGAGGCAGTTGAGGGCTTCAGTGTTTTAGGTTAGAAATGGCCCAGCACTGGAGCCCAGGGACAGTTAGTCAGATGAAGTGCAGTGGGTGGGGTGATGATAAGCTCCCTCTACACCAGTCTCTGGAGAAGGCCACTGTGCTGACAAAGACTGCACGGTGTGTTCTGGGACGAGCCACTAGGTGTGGGGAAAAACTACCATCCAATCGGTCTTCAATCCTGTTCACCACACTCAACTTTGGTGTGGCAAATGGTATTCTTAGGAGATCCCAGTGTGTCCAGGGTGGCCTAGAAGCCTGCCGTCACTCTTCCCTGCCAGCCTAACACGATGTGCTTCTTTCCATTCCCCAGGAACACTCCTTCTCCAGTGTCTCTCAACAACGTCTCTCCCGTCAATGCAGTGGGGAACTGCAACAACGGCCCCGTCACCATCCCCCAGCGCATTCACCACATGGCTGCCAGCCACGTCAACATCACTAGCAATGTGCTGCGGGGCTATGAGCACTGGGACATGGCTGACAAGCTGACAAGAGAGAACAAAGGTATGCTCGTCTGCTCTGCCCATGTGGCACAGACCATCATTGACTCACCTGGGCTTTGAAGGACTTAGGGTTTACTTGGTGGCCTTCTTTCACTTTCTCTCATCTTCAAGGCTTAGATGAGAGAAGACTGGCTCTGGGCTGACACAGTGACCTATTTTTGCAGAAAGAGCGAATAAAGCCTGGAATCGGGCTTTCCTTTAGTGCTTAAATGAATCCGAGCTGTGATGTATTGGCAAATAATTGTATCAGATATTACTTAGTGACAAGTATCAACAGAGAAATAGAGGCAAAGGGATAAAGAATGAGTTGCGAATTAATTAAGATCCAGTTGGCTTCTGTTAACTTTATTATTTTTTGGTGGGGGGAGGTACAGTTGAACTAAAGCTGTCGACCTCCACTATAATCACCAACTCCAGTTGAATGCTTGATGATGTAGCTTGCATTTGGAAGCAAAGACCAAGCTCAGCTAGTATTTTGCACACACCACAGGCCCTATTTATGCAAACACACGAGTTTGGCTATGAAACAAATGAGAAGAGGACCTTGCTTCCCTAGAGCGTGGGTCAGTGATCACTGGTGACTCATGCTCTGGTGACCTCAGTTATCATTTATACCCACAACCAAGTCTCACCATCTGAATGAAGTAACAATAAAAGCATGCTTTTGCCCTGGCCACTATTTGACTTGGCTAATTCTGGCCCAGTAGTCACAAACTGTCCCATTATAGTCTAAGTGGGAACAGATGTGGGCCTTCCAGAATCAGACTATAAAGAGATGGCAGGCAATGTAGAGTAGTAGAACTTTCTGGCCAAAAATGGGGAAGACTTGGCACCCTTCATGATCCAGGTGGAATGGGGTGGTCTTGGGTGCTACTAGGTCGCAAGCAGTTACATGGATTTCCAAGGATCAGATTGAGGACACAGGCCAGCCCCATCTATGTGGTGGAAGTGTCCATTGGGGTTGACTGAGAAAGACACACTGGATCCCCCAGCTCAGTTCTTCTCCCAAGCTCAGCGTCAGGTTTTCTCCCCAGAATATCCTATACCCTAGGGAGTTCTTCTTCGCTGCCTGGTTTCTGAAAGAAACTGGGCTTTCAGCCTGTTTCTATTCCCTAATTCAAACAGCCACTATAGTCTCTAGGTTGGTTCTCCCCAGAGCCAGATCATGGGATAAGACACAGTCATACTGACCCCTTCTTCTTTGTATTGCCGAGCATGTGTGCAAACAGTCCCACCAGCGTAGGAAGAATGCAGATTTTGCAGCCTGGAAATTTATAGCGTGGGTCATACACTACCTGGACAACCGTTGCTAGCTACTTAAATCTGTGAACTGCTTCTTAACATCCATCTCTATAATGGATATAATAGTGACAACGATGTGATAGAAATTAATGAAATAACATATGTAAAGCATGTAGTATCAAACATTGGGTGCCAAATAGAAATCCTAAAAATACGTGTTCTCTTTGTTATTCCATAGTACCATATATCTATATAACCCAAAGTTTCTCTGTATATCAAAGCACATTCCACGATTTAAGACTTTAGCCCTCAACCCAGTTATAAACTTATACCAACTTCAGAGAATCTGTGCATATATTTTTACATCTGATTATTTTCCAATTTTTACATCCCATATGCTGCACTATTAGCTTATTATTGTCTTGTTTATCCCTATTTTATAGATGAAGAAATTAAGGCTAAATGAGGTTAAGAAAGACACTCATGATATCGTAACTATGTTTGTTAGAAGTACCAATTGCATTTAAAAGTATCTGATTCCAGAATCTGAAATCTTAACTGATAGGCTAAATGGTTCTTCTAGGAAGCAAGATTAATAACAGGTCCTCCAAGACCCTCACTGTGATTCTGAACTACTAACTGGGAAATATGTAATTCTTACCTTGTCTACTGTTCTAGACTTGTTCGGAAATCCAGAAACAACTGGCCCACACAACCAGGCCCATCTTAGGGGTCTAGAATTGCAAGCAAAGACAGAAGCATCTTAAGATTTGTCTAGCTTGTCTCTCTTCACTCTCTGTCCTATTTTGTATTAGTGACTGGAGGGCAATTCAATATTTATGGATTTCCTTTATAATCACACCCATGTTCAAAATCTGTTAAAGTAATTCTTTCTAAATTAACTGCAGAATTTCCCAGGATCAACATGGTGACTGTGCTAGTGTTAGGGGGAAATGGTGCTAATCTTATCATTAGCACAGCCTATCAAAGAGTTGCTAAATTCTCTGCTTAACATTGAATCAAAGCAACTCCATTATTCTATCAGAAAAGAGAGACTGTATCCTGCCAGTGCTATCATTTGGCTTTTTGCTGGACCAAGGAGAGGACCTAGTATAGAGTTTTCTGCTCGAACCCTTGAAATTTGCACACATGTCATTTCTGATCTGCTTACTTGTGGAGATTCTTCTCACACTGCCTTATCCAGACAGAAATGAAGGAATGGAGGAGCTTCTCTTTTGATTCCCATCTGCACCTCATTGTAGAGAGCCATGTACTTGCACTTTTTCCAGCCAATTGTGCAATGTATATGGTTGTCACTGGCTCTCTCAGTCAAAGTTCTCCACCCCTGACCCCTGCCTGCCCACCTGTGAAGCTTCAGATGGCTTTTGCACAGTGATCTGGTGCTGATTCGTGCCAATGGCGCTGATGCTGCCCTCTGGCCTTTGGTCTAGAAACCCCTTTCCCTAGCAGCCCAGGCTGTGTACACTGAGTATGTAGTTAAGATTGGCACAGAGAGCTCTGTACAGAATACTCAGGGGATTCCCTGGCTCACATGAGGCTCACATTCATTCTACAATAACTAGGCCCTTTAATGTCTTCCTTAGTATTGTATTACCTAAGAAAATATTTCAGATGCCAGAAATAATTTACTTCTTTATCAGAAGAAATTACTTTTATTGTATAGTACAAGTTAAGCAGTATCACATAATCACATGAAGTTGATACCTAGAAAAGGAGTCCATATGGTATATATAGCATGAAGAATAAATGCATTGTTGAGTGAAAAACCATCTGCTGAGCAATCAGGCACACACAACTCATGCATGGAAATTGCTTTCCAAGAAGGCAGAAGAGCATCCTGACCACTTTAGAGCAACCTCCAGTCCCAGTCCCGCCCAGGACCCAGATTCCTAACCCTCAACTGGCGCAGGCATACGGCTAAAGCTCCCTCCTCCCTCCTAACAAAGAGGACGCTGGAAAGCCCTCTCCTAAGCAGGTGTCATTCAAGCCAATTCTCAAGTAAAGAGAGGGCGCCTAGTTAGTTTGTAGATATTATATAGTTTAGCCCACATAGCCTCCTCTGCCAGAAGGACTCATCTGGGCCTTCTTAGCATTCGTGTCCTGGGTGGGGGGAGTGTTATGTGACAGACAATTGCAGATCATTTCCCAGCCCAAATGTCATCAGTAAGAAGATGTTCTAAATCAGAGTTCTGCAAGATATTTATTTACCTTTGGATGCTGATGGCTATAATTGCTGTCCAGATTAACTAGCTTTGTCTGTACCATAACAAGAAAAATCAGTAAACTCAGTTCACTGAGACAAAAGATAATATCCACACTTCAACAACTCATACAGTCACAAAGAACTTGATATCAGATAAATCATGATAGGTATAGGGACCCCTTTTGTGAATTATATTTTCTAAATATAAACATAAAAGCATAAGTTTATTAAATAGTATGAAATGTAAACACATTTATACATGAAATTTATGAGTGAATTTTAAATGTATAACTGTATCTTATACACAAGTTTATATAAATATATGGACAAATAGATTATATGTTTACATTTTATATATATATATATATGTAATGATATATATTTGTATGTGTTTGTATTTAGCAAACAACACACTTCCACAGGATGGTAATGTACTTTTAAAATACGCTGTCTGAGAAAATATATAACGAGCTGGGGGTGTAGCTCAGTGGTAGAGGGCTTGCCTAGCATGTGTGAGGTCCTGGGTTCCATCGCCAGCACCACCAAAAAGAAAAAGGAAATAGAAAGTGATTTTTAAAACTTACAGTGAATTCAGTAGCGGATTTAAATGAAGTTTGTGTTTTATTAATTACAGTAACAACATCATTCAAGCTGTAGAATATTTATTTACAGCTCAAAAAAGATTACAATGATAGTGCTTGACATGCAGATGGAATTTTGGTGCCCTAGGAGGCACTCTATATATTTGTGTTGGATGGATGGGTGGGTGGATGGATGGATGGATGGTGGGTGGGTTGGTGGGTGGGTGGAAGGATGTACAGATGGGAAGATGAATGAATTTCCCAATGTCCACATGACTGTGGGGTTACATGAAGGCAGCTTGTTAATGTGGTGCATATTTCCGTGATATTATTTAGAAGCCTGACCAAGGACTGTTCTGATTTTCAGAATTCTTTGGCGACCTGGACACCTTAATGGGGCCTCTGACCCAGCACAGCAGCATGACCAATCTTGTCCGCTATGTTCGCCAGGGACTGTGTTGGCTCCGCATCGATGCCCATCTGTTGTAGTGGGTGCTCTCTCATCTCTAGCATCACCACCCATTACTCTACCTCTGCCAGCGCACAGACAGTCACTGGTGGAACTTCACTCATTTGGGAAAGTTCTCTTTGCTTATGTTTGTTTTTATGCTTCTTTTGATATCTGTGAAAAACTTGAAGTCATTGTATGTGGACACTACAATGTGAGAGCAGTGTATATTTTTTATTATTTTTCAGTATTTGATATGCATTTCTCAGACCCCAGCATCTTTTGTGGTTTATGGAATGATAGTCCCTACAGTATTATTTTAAACCCACACTACCCAAAACAAAGAATGAGAAGCATGTGATGATACAGGTTCCTGAGAAATGAAACAATGGTCTTACATACAGATGAGAACTTAGACAGAAGGGACCTGCAAAGATTTTTAGCAATAGCCATCCCCAAGCTATACTCTTATGTCTAGAAAAAAGTGTATTCCAGAATCCATTGTTAAACTTTTGTGGTTCCCAACAGATTTAATCTTCAGGTGAGAATTATTTTTGTCAAAACCTATTGGTTAGATATTGTAGCAACATCATAAAATCTAGAGTATCAAGAAATAAAGGGGCATGGCAATACTGCTCTTGAAATGGTGCTATGCCGTACAACCAGAGGACATTTTTTCTTAGCATACTGTTCCTGATTTACTTTACTTTTCTTTTTTTTAAGATTTTAATGATGAGAAAGAGGGAGGACATTTATTTTGACAACTTTAAGGCATCAGCTGGATTAAAATTGTTGGAACTCCATGATTTGAAGCTTAAGTCCTCATGGAGGTCCTCTGTGTGCAAAGCGCTTCTTTTGAGAAGTTTGATGGTTGTATGCCTTAGTAGCCAAATGCTACATGCCAGACTTAGAGCCGGAAGATAAGAGAGGTCTGGAAAATGTCCAGCATGGAATTCACATATCTGCCTCCTTTGCAGTCAGTGGCAGATCTGTAACTAGTAGGATTTTTAAATTGTTATTTTGCTCAATCTATGGAAACAAAAGTTACATTATCACTACCTGAAAATAGTAATATACAATTTTCTGCCTAGTGGTTTTAAAATCTGGACTTCCTCAATTATTATCCATATTTTCTGTTTTTAGGGTTTCTTTTTTCTTCTTTCATTTTTCTTTGTTCTTTTTTCCTTTCCTTTTTTTCTGACTTGTTAGCTTTCATTTGAAGTATCATCATTGATTTTATTAAAATTTATATTAGTATAAACATTTACTAAAAAATACAAAGAAAACTCCTAACTCTGTAATAACTAACCCCCCAAAAACGTGATTCTTGGGGTAATGCTTCACTCTGGGGCACTTTGAAAGAGCCCTAAAGACTGGGAACAGCTCACCTAATTTGGAGACATTTCCATATCAGTTATGACTATCTCTCCTCCTTATGATCCTCTACATTCATCCTCTGTCCCTAAGCATCACAATGTAAATATCATCCTTGGTGTTTCAGCTCACCAGAAGAATCACCCACTTGTAGTAAACACTATCCACGCATTAATTACTTGTAATTACCTGCTGGCATGTAATTCCATGTAGCCTTTAATCTGCTGAGTTATTGAATTCTGTTCACTGAGTTATGACCAGATAAATAATAGATATGCACATGAAAGTCATGCAGATCTGTGATAAAAATAGCAGGTGATAACTGCACCCTCACTGTCGATGTTGGATATATTCCAGTTGCAAAAGAGCCAGACTTGAGCTTTGCTCTGGTCATCTTTAAGTTTAAGGCCTTTTGTTGTATAATAAGGTTATGGGAGTTTTACTCCAATGGCTGATGCCATGCTATTAATATGGCTGATGGGAGCATTCCCACCAGCTGAAACCCACACTTTTCATGCTCCCAGTGTGGTTGAGCTTCATGTTTGCAGTCTCAACAACACTTGAAAACACGCATACATACATACACATGTGCACACACACAAATGAAACCTTGAAAGAATCTTTTCTGAGCCTCATAAATGAGGAAAACAATAATATGAAGGACTCTGAACACCCAAGGTGTCACATATAAAAATTAAGCTGATGACTTTACAGTGACTCAAGCTCTCTGTTTTCCAAAGCCTACCAGGTAGAGTGCCTGGCTATTACTTTATCATGAAGCCTACTGGCTAGACTTGTATGTTAAACCTAGACCACGATACTAGTCCACCATGGATTTAGGACTAGATTCTTCTTTAAATTCAAAATCTCTAGAAACTAGACATTAGAATGCTAGGGGCAGTTTCCAGGAAAACGAGTATAACGCCTCACGAATGAAAGACTTGTAGTTCTAGTTTCAGTGACTTGTTATATCTACTTACATATAACAGGGAGGCAAGAGGATTCTCTGTTATCTCTGGTGGCTGAGCGTAAAGTGTGTGCCAAGTCAGCAGCGTGATTATCAAATCTCACAGTCGAGCTCTGGATCATCACCTGATTATTTAGTAGGACCATTTTTAAAGCAGCTTAGAAAGAAAGTAAATATGGACAGTGAATTACCTTCCTATCCCTGGAGATGAGACCTCTCAGTATCAGGATGAAGGATTGTCGCTGTTTTCTAGGTACTCTATTCATCCCATTGTAAATGGTGATGTGTATTGTAGGTGTTCAGCTATTTGAGGGGTGAGGGATTAAGATATTTTGTCAAATGAATCTTTTCAGTGTACCTGTTTGTGGGAGGGACATGAGACGTGTGGATAGCAGTGAGATATCATGCCTCTAGACTTTGATGGAGGCTTGGTGAAACACATCTCAATAAGCATGTGGAGGTAGGGTAATGGGCAGAGTAATGGGCAGCTAGCTCTACCTGAGCAAGGATAAACAATCTCAGCCTTGCCACATGACCCAGGGAGGGCCACCACTATGCCTTCATTTGTCACCCAAGCTCCAACCACAGAGAGTCTGACAAGTTTGTGTTATGATGTTGGCTTGGCGTTATATTTTTAATTAGCTTTGGATTTTTTAGTGGTTTTGTCATATTACTGTCTGAGTTTGGTAGGTAGGATTAATTTGAAAAGACTTTAGTAGTGTGGTCCTTGCGGTAGAATTTAGCTGTAAGCATGCTGTTAGCCAGCCTATAGTCTGTTAATTACTTAATAATCTCACTGGGAAAATACTAGTAGTTTTATATTTGGATGACATAATGGGAAAAGCAGATTAGCTATTGTTACTTTTAAGACTTGAGGTTGAGATGCATTGTTTTCCCATGTAATGAGATAAAAAAGATCCAAATCTTTGGTCAATAACCAAGATGCAAAATTAGAAACCATCAGCTAGAATGTGTTTGGTAGAATTTCCAAATGGATGACTTTTCATTTGGACAGTACACCACTGAATGCATTGGATTTGCTCTGCGTCAGGAGGACACGTGTTCTATGGTAGCTTCCCTGAAGCTACCTAAATTGCATTTTCTTTTATTCACATTTGCATCCCAGAGGTTGAAGTTGGAGTTTGAAGTTAGAAAGCATGTTTGAAGGCAGACTCGACTGAGTTGCAAGGGTGAAGCCCTCACATACTTCTGAACAGACAGGATGAAATTCACCTGCATGAGTTGGCGGGTGCGAGAATCAAACTGGATCACTGGGTAGGACTACTCGGTGAAGCAATGAACTGGTTGCTTAGAGAGGCATCACTATCCCCATTGAGAAAAATGTGTGGCAAGATGAGATAGCTACACAATATCAAACAAATGGATCGATTCAGTGCCCCACCAATTCAATTCTGTGGGGAAAAAGTATTGAGCCAGTTGTCAGTGTTCTGTTACACAACTGGCAAACTGAATTCTTTGTCGTCATTGTTATTGTTGTTGTTGTTGTTGTTGTTGTTGTTGTTTCTTGATTCCACTTGCACAGCCTTATTCTCATAATTAAACTCTGATTCCTTTTTCTCTTTGGTGTTTTCGAACTCCAACAACAGAAATGGCATCTGTGTATTGGTAATCAGCTTTTACCCTGGCAGGAGACTGATCAGATAGGCAAAAGAAAATGTCATAATTCCCTTTCCATTCTCCTCCTCACAAATCTAGAAGCCCTCTTTACCAAGAGCATCACATTTCTCTCTGTAATCTATCAATTAAAAGAAAATTGTTGTGGGGGAGGGCAGAGGGGGCATGTGGGTGGAGGGTGGGGGGTGGGGGAGCCCCCGGAGGCCACGCTGCAGTTCATTCCCCTTCCTGCTTCTCACATGAGATGTTAAAGAATCATTCATAGTGCTCACATTGGGTTAGGGGATACTGAACTGCTTTTCAGATCCATGACCAATCATCGTTCTTCTGAGATTGGAGCTTTGCTGTTTCATTAACTGTGCAGTGTAGACTAATGGTGTTTAATAAAAATCATTCAAAATTTCAAACTCTTTTGCCAGTGACCTCAATTTTGTTGGCTCTTTGGTTTGTATCAGACTTTGAGGAGGGACGGGGGGAGCAAAGGAAGCCTGCTAGCAGGCCCCAAGCAAGACGCTGCAGCAGATGCAGCGCAGCTGTGGGAATCCTCTGAAGAATGCCCCAGTGGATGCTATCAGCTGGGAATACCTTGTTCCCACTGGGGATTCGTGTTCTCCAGTCTCCACAGCAGGAAGCCAGCTGCCCTATCAGTTGCTTTACCTATTTGGGTTTGTCCTGCATCACTTGTGTGGCTACAAAACGAGAGCAGTGTCTCTGAGAGTAGAGCCCAGTGTAGTGACAGTGACAGTGTGTAGCCAAATGCATCCTAGATGCTTTTGCCCTATTTTGATCCTGCAGGGCCTGTGACATTGAAGGAGAAGGAGCCCCTGGGCAGGAAACAAAATTGGAGAGACCCCAGGAGACTGGGTTGACGCCACACTGTGCAGACTTTTGGTCAGCTTGGCCTACAGCCAGTGGTGTGCCAATAAAATGTTTAGCAACTGGCTTTCTGAGAGTGTAAAGACCTGGTGTGTAGCATTTACCCATTGCCATGGTATAAAAATTCTCATCTTGGGTGATTTCCGGCTACCAGTTACGACAGCACTGAACACAGGATAGGTAGAAGATGTACACCGTTGGTCTGTATGAGGTGGGCGAACCAGATGCAACACACCACTGGAAGCAGCCAGTTAAAGAAGGCTCACATTTCACACGTCTGTTCATGTGGACACGCCCACCCTGTACACTTCAGTGACTAAAACTATCACATGGTTTTCAAATACCAATCAGTCAATCTTCTATGAATGCAGGTAGTTTATGATGAGACCCTAGAGGTACAGACTCTTCTAGAAGCCTGAGTTTTAAGTAGCCCATGTCTGAAAAGAATGAAACCCGCTGAAACTGGTGGAAGAGATGGACCAGTGGTGGGGGCTTTATCCTCACAACGAATAACTAAAATGGAAGTGAGATAGCACCCAGAAAACCCTCATGATTGGCTTTTTTAAAGGATAGATGAGTGCTTATATTACTATGGTCATTAATATTATTTTTCTAATTTCCAAGTGATATTTCTAACTTTTAAGTGCAACTTGAATAGTTGCAGAGCCTCTGTAGAGAATAGCACAATTCAAAACTTGCTGTTTTATCTCACAATACAGAACTCCAGTAATTCCCCAATCTCCACATTGTTGTTCACAAGGTTTTTAGTTATTTATTTTTTTAGGGATTGACATATTTCCGTAACATTTGGTTCTCATTAAAAGTATCTTATTACTGTCTTAGCTCTGAACTCCAACCACAATTTCTCCTGTATCAGTTACATAACTAATATTCAGAAATGATCATCCCAACTAAAACAATTCTTTTTCACCCAATGTGAAAGAAACTAAAGTCACTAACAAGGAGGCATAATCTACAGTAATCTACAGTATACTTTTCTGAG
The DNA here is from genome assembly GCF_000247695.1 of Heterocephalus glaber. The sequence continues at coordinate 1,617,145 of NW_004624883.1, forward strand.
AGAATGAAGCTTTTTCTAAGAAAATGAAGCTTTTTATTAAATCTCCTCTTCATAAATCAGCTTGAGAGTAGAATAGAAAGCCTCAAAGAATCAGTTCTCCTGGGCCTATGCATCTTCTGCAGTTAATAAGAGCTTCATATCTGGAATGGTTGAAGAACTTGCCCTATAATCCAACTTTTCTTTAAGCATCTCCATATTCTGTCTGGGCCTGTATCCACATGAAATGCTAGCATGGAGAAGATCCATATCTTGCTCCTTCATCCTGGCCTTTCTGTCTTTTACTTCTGTGGTTCTTTCTGTGGCTTGCACAATGGCTGAGTTTAGGGTCTGTCCCTTTCTGGTATTCCTGTGACATTTGTCCTTCCTGGAGAATGGTAACATCTGGGTCTGATTTAATTGACATTACATTACATTTACACAGGGACTTAGTGTCCCTCCCAGGCAATTGACCAATTTTCATGGCTACAAAGAACTAGAAATGTGTTTAACATCATCTGGTGCATCCCCTATTGCCAAACAATCCTTGGTAATCAATCATGTTCACCCACAAATATTACAAATGAGAATGATTCTGTTTTGAGACAATTTGTCAAATAGTTTTCTTCCTGGATGATTCTACTCTCCTGATATTTTAAAAAGAGAAATGTCTGAGATGAAATCCTTTGCATTTATACAATTCTACAAATTGATGTTTTTATCCCTATTTTCATCAGAGTAGTGCATCTGAAGGCTGTTTGATGTAGTGTTGTCTTCAATAAAATCAATATGTCAAAAGTAAGCCTTCCAGAGATACCATGTTCAGAAATGTTCCTTGGGATCAGAAGATACCTAAAATTCTCCCCCTTTACACTCTTCTTTAGATGAGTATTTTTAGGATCTTCCAAAGAAGATGACTTTTGCATTCTTGTGCTGGTGGCTGTGGCTGTGGTTGTTCTCTCTCTCTCTCTCTCTCTCTCTCTCTCTCTCTCTCTCTCTCTCTCTCTCCCCTGCTGGTATTCTTTCTCTCTAAAACAATTAATAGTTGTTGAATTAAACGTGAGCTTCTGAATTGTACTTGTTTGTGCTTTTAAGACCTAAATTAATAAAAATAGGTGTGTCCTAATTTAATACATGCCATCTGGAAAGGCATGCTGTATTACAAAACCATAATATAATAACTGCATCATTACATGGCAGTATAAATAGTAGTCTGTTGAATCCATTTGTCCAGTTGTATCATTTTGTGAAGCAGTGTGTTGAACTTTGCAACATCATTTTGGAGCAAGTGGAGTGGTTGCAGGCAGAGGAGAAAGTGCTTGTATCAGGATATTTCAGTGAACATTAGTTGGAAACCTGGTAATGGCAAAAATCTTCAGATGTTGTTGTAACCATTGTAAATATGAACAAGAAATCTTTGTTCAAGAAATTTCCCAGAGCATTTCAGCCAAGACTTTTTAGGTTCATCATCCATTTTTCTTTTCTCTTTCTTCCTTTCTTTTTCTTGGAGGGGGTGTGTTTGTTATTATTTGACTGAAGAAATATTTTGAATGCCCTAGTGTAGTTTGCTGTCTCTATCTTCCTCCCTTCCTCCTTCCCTTCCTGGTTCCATCTCTCCCTTAATCTCCCCTCTCTCTTTAAAATGCTGAAATCTGGAGTCTTTGGTAAATCTGCATTAGACCAGGCTATAGGCCAGGTGTGCAGTTTAGCCCTACATTGATGAGATCCCAAAGGAGAATTCTCTGTGTTCATTGGGTCCTTCCACCAAGAGACAAATGTGAAGAGATAGTTTTTGCAGAGGGGTGCTTGTATAACAGCCTGTGAGACTAATGCAGTTTAATAAATGACTCTACCTGTTTTCCAGTAAGTAACTTGATTGAGACTTGCAAAATACCCCTGAGAGTTGTCAGGAGTATCTTCTGCCTGGTCTGTAATGTGTGTGTTTGCTTTGCATCTAAGAGGCACATCATGTCTTGTGTGCTCATTTGAAGTATTTCTTAACATTCCCACTAACCTGTATATAAGAACCAGAAAGATAGTCTCAACATGTTGTAAATGAAGATATAGTTCTATAACCTTTCTCTTGTTCTTGGGGAAAAAAAGACATTCTCATGCGTATTTTAAACAGAAACTGTATATTTAAGTGTCATGGAAGATATTTATTGAGTAACCAGGATACACATGGGAATTTAATTGTCAACATATGATGTGTGTGTGTGTGTGTGTGTGTGGGTGCTCACCAACACCATGTTGCTGAACCACTGTGGCAAGTAGAACACATTGTCTGTGGTAAGCATGTGCGCATGTGCACGTGTTCCATGTGTGTACTGGTGCCATGTGTCTGGATTGCTCTCTTTCATGGGATTTTAGGTTTCCCTTGCTGAGAAACATTGTTTTACAGTTCCAGGAGGCCATGGTTAGACTGATATAAGAAGGCAGTGACTAGAAATGAAACTTCTTCTCGGAAGCTTACATCATGATATAATAGCTCAGTCCAATCGATTCCATTGGTCATTGTGAGGAAATTGAGTCTATTCAAATCCAACTGAGCTTCCAAGAGGAAACTATAGGTTGAGATGCAGGGGAGGAAAGATGAAGGCCACCTCAGCTTCAGCAGCACAAGTTGAGTTGGGCCCTCAGGGTTGGAGTAGGCTCCCTCCAAACTGCCACTCCCTGCCTTGGGGCCCATGTCTGGCCTGGACTCCCTGCACATTAGCAGAGGAGCAGAAGCGTCAGGAACAGCCGGGCCTGGCTCCTGAGAAGAAACCTCCTGAGACCGTCCCCCCTACCCTAGGAAGACTCTTCCACACTGGCAGCAGCCCGGGGGGCCATCAAGACCCAATGATCACTCAGAAAGTGCCCCCTTGGCTTTAACATAGCCCAGTGAGTCTTTTAAACCACTTATTAGGCGCAGATTTCCAATATTCATACTCACTGTAGCTCCATCAGCTGTCACTGTTCTTAATACGCATGCTTGTCTAGTCAGAATTCCAGTTAGTTGCAAAGTTCTGTACAGACCCCACTAACTGTTCTAACATCAATTAATGAAATGGTATCTGGTTTTTAAAAATTGGTTTCATGTGCTTTATATGTATAAAACTCTAACTGCCTGTGTGGCTTTGCATTTCAAATGTGTGGCTCACAAGCGTTTTGTTGGTGCTTTGTTCTCAGTACAGTAACTCTGTGTACAAACATTTTAATGTGCTTTTATTGTTTTCTAACAAGATGTCTCTGTAAAAATGATATTGGCTGAGCTGGTGTGTTGGTTTCTCTCATAGAGGCATTAACTATACTGCCAATGCATTGAATTATTTAAAAATGCAAAATAAAATTTTTATGAAAAACTCATTTTAGACACGTAGATTATTCTGCTTAAAGACTTTCTCAGCAATAAGTTCCTTGTTACCACCTCTTTCGCATTATAATACATAGCCAGTGCCCCCACTTACCTCAACAGCTATGAAACTGAGGGCAATAAAGAAAATAACTCTCACAAAGCCAATTCATTTTATAAGAGAGACAGACTCTTGGGCCATCATCCAAAGCCCTTTTAAGAGAAAATTGTAAAATGTTTTGTTATCTGGATTACTAGTACACAGAACAAAAAACAAGGCTTAGAAACTATAAGGTCAAACTGTAGTTGCTGGGAGTAGAAACAGAGGAAATGATAAAACTAGCCTAAAAACTTAAAAGCACAGCTGACCATGGCCATTTACTCTAGAGGCATGCAGCCAGTAGCCTGAGAGGGCAGCGTAGGCAGTGATTTCAGGTCAAAATAATGATTTGAAGCCATCAGGAAAAGGTTAAGTCATCCTAATCATACTCTTTATACCAAGCAGAAACATGTACCATCTATTTTAGAACTATTTTCATGAAAATGTTAAGCATTGTCCAGACAGTTAAAGAGCAGATTTCAGATTTCTAGAAATTTCATTTTTATGAATTATAGTGTCTGGGCACGTGAAGGGGGGAATTGCAACGCTAAGACCACACAACACAAAACACCTGTCAGTAAACACAACATTAACCATCAGCCTGGCTATTTCCTGTGGTCAAATGAACTACTTTTGGCTTAGCCAGATATTTGAACACAGCAAAATCATAATCATATTGCAAGTGTAAACACGAATATAGCTAAATGTAGTTAAAAGTGATAGTTATAACCACTCAGAATTTCAATTGCTTTCCAAAGTTTGAAGCAAACAATATTTATAAATATGAAAGTTTTTCTCATGAGCTAATGAAGTATGTTTGATCTGAGAAAATAGAGCTAAACAAATTATATAACTGTGTTCTAAAGCAACCAAGTTATTTTCCACTTCTCTCTAAAACATAGATATATAAATTATGATGGCATGTATGCAGAGAAGAACAGAGTGACAGTGTTAGGCACTTATGAGATTAGTGAATACACTAATAGCCAGGCATTGTACTGGTAGTTTCTTATATATTAATGCTTGTTACCATCATAACATCCCTATCAGGCAGGCACTAATATATCTCTGTCAGATAGATAAAACCATGGAGATACAAAGATGTTAAGTCGCGTGCCGAAGAGCACATGGCCAGAATTTGGATCTGATATGGTCCCACAGGACTTGATCTTGACCACTACCTTCTACTGCTTCTCTCTGTTACTAACAATGCTCTGGTGTGTAGCATATATCGCTTTCATATTAGAAACAAAAGTTTAAAGAGGCCCTGAGTGCTCAGGAAGTGAAATCCTTTGAGTCCTTCCAAAGGATTCTAAAGGAAAAGCATTGAGCCATTTTTCAGAAATGGCTTTTTCCATGAAGAATGACACCCAGGCACAAGAGACACCACTCTGGAAGGGTTTGGTGAGGCGTGTCCCCTCATGCGTAGAAGTAGCAAATAAAAGGCGATACAGTGCCACCTTCCTGCCTGGTCACTGCAGTTGGAGTGATGATCGGGTCATGCTTTATATCAGTTTGCTTTGAAGACAGGCCCAGCCCTGGCTTAACTCCGCTCCAGGGGAGTGAGGCCGGATTTGAGGCTTTGAGGCAAGATTTTAGAGCAGGTTCTCTCTGCTTGACTTAGGCAAGACACTTAACATTTCTGCGCCCCACTTTCTTCATCTACAAAATGAAGTTGATATCAGCCCTCTCCCTGATACCCAGAGAAGAGCAAGAAGTCACATAGACCAGTGTTTCTCATCCTACGCTCCACTCTTTCCTCTGAGACACTGTGATTGTCCAGAGCAATAGCCTCAATCCTCTGAGAGTGTAAGAGGAGTAAGAGCAACTTCAAGATTGTAATTGTAGCCCAGCGTATGCCACAAGTGAATAGGGATGGCAGAGTGTATCACACAGACATCTAGAAGGACACTGAGACTCATACTTTGCAGAGAACATGTTTAGCTTTGGGAGTTTCTCTAAGAAACATGCTCTGGGTTTAGGTGGAATACTTTGCTCTCCCTCCACCTTTAGTTAGAAAAGGAAATAAAATAGTTAAAAACATTTAGCTGTGACATAATAGGGGTCTACGTGCTTGGCAAAGGGGGATTTTGCCAGCAAGTTTCAGGTACAGTCATTTGAAATTGACAGATGTTGTCAAGGTCCTTTGCAATTGTGCAGGTCATGAGTTGGGTGTCTACTGGAATCGACAGTCACACAATTTAGTGTTTGTGTTCAGGAGGTAAATGAGTGACAGGAGGTGGCTTTCAATCTCCATCTATCCAGCCCTGTGACTCTCCACCATAAGCAAATACCAGGGAGGCTTTTAAAAATTTAAATGCCAGTTTAACCCCAGAGATCTGATTCTAGAGGGCTAGGCCAGAAGTATGTGAAGTCAGTATCTTTTAATGCTCTTTTGTTGGTTCTTATGTAAAACCAAGATGAAGAACCACTGTTCCAGGCTTATCTGAGCAAGAGCACAGTGACATTCAGCCCACCCACCTTCCTGAGGGAGCAAAACAAAATGGTTCTTCTAGGACTCTAAAGAAAATATCCTATGAGAATCCAAGCTCAGAGTATTCTTCTCTACAGAAAGGATTTCCTTTCATGCTTTTGTAACCATCCAAGAATTTTCTAGTTAGCTCAAATCACCATTCACTTGAAAGTATTCTTACTTCCTAAATAAGACTCCCTGAATAAGGCCAGAGATGTGAGGCTGAACCCATGAAGAGGGATGCACCTCTCTGGAGACATTCTCCTGCCCATGGTTAGACCTGAGCAGGAGATGTTGATGTTGGCCTGAGATACTCTCCGAATTCCAACCCTAGAGTCACAGCAATGACCCAGAGAATAGAAAAGAAGCTTCTCTTGTATACATTCATATAGAAAACAACTCCCTACATCTTCGTTGTGCTGAAACATTTGCAGAACATACTGATATAGGGGGGGAATATGTAACTCCTAACCTACTAGATGTCAGATACACACAGTTCGTGTTCCTTAAAGTTGAAGAATGAATTCCAAGGAACAACAGAGGTCAAGAGTAGAAAAATTTATTGAGGAATAGGAGTGGGGAATAAAAACAGCCCCTAAGAGACAGGAGGGGTCCCAATTGGGTTGCCAATGAGCCCACTTCTCTGAGAAAGTTTTATAGAGCAAAGTCATGAGAGATGGGTATGATGTGGGTCAAATTATAATCAACCAATAAGATTACTAATATAGCCACTTAATTAATATTGATCTAATAGTAGCAAGGGCTTATGGATAACATCATTAACCTTGCTGGATAATCTATGGTCTTGGTTTTGTCTTTAGTCTTAGTCTTAGTAGTCTTACTTTTAGTCTTAGTGGTCTTAGTCTTAGTGGGTGGGATAGATTGGCTCACACCAAACAAATAATGGTTTGTTTATATGGGAAGTCTCAAAAGGCTGGTACCAGTAATCTCAGGCTTCCTTAGGGAAGTATGTAAGTCTGGTCATTGTTACTTTAACCTTCTTTAGATGTGCCTCCAGCCAGTTTTGATGTGTTTTTATCTTCTGCACTGACTCCCTGGAGGGCCTAGCCCTGTCTGGTTGCCTATAATATTTCTACCTACTTAGCTGTAGACTAAGCAGAAAAGGGAAAGCTTCCTGTGACCATCCCAGTGTCAAATACCTGGCTAATTTATGGTCTCTCTGTGTGTGTCCTTAAGTTTTTCTTTCTAGCAGGCTAGGACTGGTTAGCTCCAAAGCCCTTTGGCATCAAAGTCAAAATTTTACAATCTAATTGTTTTAAACATAACCACAAATAAGCAGATTTTGTCCATTTAGAGCCTGCCTGCTCCACAGGTCCTATGAAACTGTGCCCAACATTTGCTAGACATAGGTCAGACTAAACTTAGGGGTATAAGAACCTCAAGCCACATTGGCCTTCAGAGGTATCTGACACAGAGGTTCCCTGTTGTATCAGCATCTAGATGTGTAAGCTTATGCTCTGTCCCCTCTTTCTCTAGTAGCTCCCCTGCTCTCCTTGCCTTCCAATGGTGACCTCCATACCCTAACCTCTGGAGGGTCTCATCCTGTGAAGTATTACAGGGGCATTGTCCAGAGGTATGTGTGAGATGGATATGTAGAGGTAAGGAACTTTTGGGACCACACACTCAAAATCTCCCAGAATTCGTGGTTAGAGATTAAAAGACAGCCACAAGTCCAAGTAGGATCAAATACATTGCCTTAAGGAATGAATGCTCTGGCCTTTGTCTTCCCCATACTATACCATTTAGGTTGGTCCCAAGGTCAATCATTTACCAGATGACCTTGACCTTCTCCGTCCTTTCCCTTCCCCTACCTGAGTTGCTGCCCAGATGCCCTTCATTTTTCTTTTATCCTTCCTTCATGGTTCTATCAATAAAAAACCACAGAAGCTTCAGTTAGGGCCTGTCCTCTTGAGACTCTCAGACTGAGGGGTCTTGGTTAATGGCAGCCCCTCTGGGCCCTCTTGGAGTATGAATTGGACATTGACTCTGAGAAATCTTTGAGTAATCTTTCATCCTTTGCATGTGCCAATTCATGAACTGTGACAAAACACTTCTCTTACATCTCCCCTACATGCTAACCCACCAAAATGTCACCCAAATAAAGCCTTTAGGTGCTGCTGCCATCTCATGGTTATATCTTTTGCCTTCATCAGTCTCCAAATTCCTTAAATTCACTCCATCAGGCAGCAAAAATTAGGGCCCTGAAGGGTCAGCTGACAGAGAGTAGTGGTGAACTCCATTTGGAATCTTCTCCTGGAAGCCTCTAAGCACCCTGGACATCCCCTAAATTGACCAACTCTTAGCCCAGATTCAATGAGCAACTCATAGCAACCAAGAACATCCTAAAGCAAAGTCCTTGCTAGGAAATAACCAGCTTCTTTAAGGTGTAGCCCAGATACCTCCAATGTCCATGGGTGCTCAGGTCAAGTTCCTGCCTACCAGCTGCCCCCACCCCTCAAACTCCAACCAGCTCGGCACATGACCTCTGGCATTGCTCTGGACTTAGTGCCCAGCTCATCTCCACAGTGGCCACCTCAATCTTGGTTGGCTGAGCTTAAATTCTTATCAATTCCTACAGCCCATCTAAAAATTCCCATCTAGTTGAGTTGGGTACTGCTGTCACACCTTCCAACCCTCAACCCTCCTATACAGGTATTAACAAAATCCTTCCAAGTGGTGCTAATCTGCAATCAGCATTTAAAATCAATTTTCTAGCCCAAACACTTCCAGTGGGAGCTGTATGCCATACCCTTCACTCTTGTTTTTGGTGGACTGGATCCATGTATATGGCTAATTTCTGGGCCCAAAGCCTAACTTTTGGCGGGTCATCACAGGTCGTTCAGAAGCCATTGGACATTTTGGGTTAGGGAGTTCATATATGGACCCCATGAGGTAATCCTTGGATCCTGACTATCCTTAAAATAACTGTGAAATCTAGTACTAACATAAATAGCCACCAAAAAAATAACTATAATCTTTACTAACCCAATTGTCAAGTGCAAACTGTACTCCCTTATGAGTTAAGACATCCCAGTGCAATCTTAGATTATAACCTTTAGTTGGGGGCAACTTAGAACACAAAACAGAAAATCTGTAAGGTCTGGACAATGCCTCATATTAATTTTCTATTATTGGGTAACAAAGTGTTACAAACTTAGTGGTTTAAAAAGCACATACTGCTGGAAATGGTGGTGGGTGGGGTGCCTGTAATCCCAGCTACTAAGGACGTTGGAGGCAGGAGGATGAAGAGTTCAGGGCCATTCTGGACAACACAGGAAGACTTCTATCTCAACAACAATAACCACAAATACCATCCAAATCAGCCCAGGTATTTATTGCATTTATTATTTCACAATTTACGAGGTTTAGGAGTCTAGGTACTTGTTATAGTTTATATCTAAAATGCCCCCCAAAGCCTCATGCACTCATAGGTGACACTTTTGGGAGGTGATTGGATCATGGCTATGTGATACTGGATTAGTCCACCGATGGGTTTATAGCTGGCTATGATTTTGGAAGGTGAAGCCTGGTGGGAAGAGGTGGGGCCTAGAAATGGCCTTGATCCTGCTCTGCTTCCTGTCTGCCCTGCCATGGACTATTTCTCCTCTGTGATGCCCCTCTGCCGTGCTGCCCTGCCTTGAGCCAGCCAACTATGGACTGAAACCACTATAGACTGTGAACCTCCTTTACATTGTGAGTGCTGTGTATTTTGTCCCGGCAACAAGAAAGTAACTAAGACAGCATTTGTTAGCTATATCCTTCACTCATGGTTACCCAGGCTGCAATCAAAGTGTTAGCCAAAGCTGTAATCTCACTCATACCACAGGGTTGTCTTACAGTCTCCCTCAGGTTGCTGGCAGACTTCATTTCCTTGCAGCTGGAGAAAACATGTTGCTTTGCTTCTTCAAGGCCCTTGGAGAAAAGTCTGTCTTCTAGACACTCTTGCAAAGCACTCACCTGATTTGGCCAGGCCCACACAGAATAATCTCCATTTGGATGAATGCAAATCAAATTCAGTAGGAGCCTTAATTACTTTTACAAAATCTTTTCATTTTTACCATATAATGTCACCTAATCATGGGACCTACATATACTCAAGGGAGCTTATTCAGGACATGTATAGCAGAGGGCGGGAATTTGGGGGGCCATCTTAGATTTCTGCCTCTATCATGCCTCTTAGGCATGAGAAGACACTGCCTCCTGTGTAGAAGACTCTCCCCCTCTCCTCATCTCCCTGAAGCAGTGGGCCTAGAGATTCTTGAACCATGTCCTTGCCACCAACATAGTCTTTTTCTCCCTGCCTTGGTTTCTTGAAGCAGAAAATTATTCAAGCAACCTTACTTCTATGCTGCTTAGGCGAGCACAATATATTAATGAATTAATTGTGTTAAGCTCATTAGTCAGATGAAAGGTGCTGTGAAAATGCAAATTATTATTAGTTTGAAATCTTGTGGCTGTCATTGCAAAGTTTGCACTTAGTTATTAGATACTGCGCCTTTGCCATCTATCAGACCCCAGTTCAATAACAATGCTTGTGTTTTGCTTCAAACCATTAATTTGAAAATAACTACCTTGGTGCTCATGATACACTGATGGAGAATTATCTGCCCTGGGAATTTGCCAGCAAGAATTTTTTAAAAAATGCATTTGTTGAAGCTCAAAGAAAGAACCAATGAGGAAGCAGGGAGAACATCTTCCTACTGTTTGCCTCTCTTGCCCTCAGGGATTGCTGAATCACTGTGGTGCTGGCCCCTCACATATCCCGCATACCCAAGGGACCCCAGTGTCCTCATGGGCAGGGTGAAGTCCAATGGCTCTTTCCTCTGGCTACAGCTGCAGCTGCCCCAAGATGATTTGGAGTTTCCTGCCTGGTGCATGCCAGGGACAACTTCTTTTCCTGGTCTCCATTTCCTAGGCCCCCCAGGAAGACCTGAGCCCTGTTCCTCAAATAGCATCAGACTGGCCAAGAGGCCAGGCCTTGTTCCTCTGGGGTTTCCCCTCTATTGTCTGCCCTTGAGCTCTGCATACTCTCCTGAGCTCTTTCCTTGCAATATCTCCCCCTGTTGGTCATGAAGCATCTCTGTTCCACAGATAGCCTTTTTTTATTGCAGGAAGCCCTCTCCCCTCCCCAGGTCTAGGTAACACTCACTCTAAAGTCCACTAGTCTCGGGAGCACCTCCAGCCCAGCCCAACCTCTACCTCCCTGGCCTGTGTGGAAGCTGATGAGTGAAGATCAGTCTTAACAGCAGGAGAGAGGACTGAGTGGGTGGGAAGGGAAAGGAAAGCAAGTCTTGACCAAGAGACACCCAAGTGTGAAACCCGCGTCTAGCCTTCTCCCTGGCTGCCACAGTGCCTCTCCCGCACTCTACTGGCTGCTCTGTCTTTAGCCCAGCGTTTCTCACCAGATGCAAGAGATTCCCATGCAGCTGTTGGCCATAGAGCTGTGCAGCTCAGCTGTAATCCTCCCAGAACAGGGTGACTACAAGAGTCTCCTAGGAGCACTGGAAAACAACTGTAAACACTCACCATGCAGAAGTGTGAGGAATTTTTGTCCCCCCGGGTCAGTTGCCTCCAAGTATGGGTTGAATTATGGCACCTCTCCAAATTCCTGGGTTGGAGTCCTAAGTCCCCTATACCTCAGAGTGGGATCTTATTTGGAGATAAGGCCTTTTCAGGAGTAATCAAATAAAATGGGGTCATTAGAATGGGCCCTAACCTCATGCGACTTGTGTCCTCTCCAAAAGGGGACATTTGGAGACTTACAGGGAGAAGGCCATGTGAAAATGATGACAGCTATGTGCAAGCTGTGAAAAGAGGCCTGGAATGGATCCTTGCCTCACAGTGCTCAGAAGGAACAAACTGGCTGACATGGACGGATCTTGGATTTCTGTGCTCCAGAACTGTGACACAAAAATGTTCTATTGTTTAACCCACCCACTCCATGGCTCTTTATTATGACACACCTAGCAAATGAAAACACTTCTCCTCATTGATCATTTGGTAGATGATCGTTATGTACACAGGATGAGGTTCTGAGACTTCATGGTCACGCTAAACCATATGTCCCCTGGCCCTCATGGAGCTCTTGGCCCAGTAGCAGAGAAAACCACTCAGCAGGTAACCACACAGCTAAGTGTGAAACTCCAACTACGGTGACTACTGTGAAGGCAGATTGCCTGGTCTGTAAGGCTCTTGCCTGTATTGGGGGAAGGGGCTTGGCCAGTCAAAGATGGCCTCACCCAGGAGGTACCAGCTGGGCTGCAATCCAAAAGCTCCAAGTAAAGTCTGTCCCAAGAAGACAAGCACAGAGGGAAGAGCAGTTCAGGCTTGGGGAGCACTTGGTACAGAGAGGCAGGTGTTGGGGCAGGCCACTGCTAGACTCCGAGATGGGCCTCATCCAAGCCCACTGCCCTCCCACGCAGCCAAAGGACCCTGACCAGAGTGTACCCACCCACGGTGGAGGGAGAGTTCAGATGAGAAATACAGAAAGAGGCAGAGCAAGAGCAGATGGGCAGCAACCCATCTTCAATTCTTTGCTCCCGGAATCTGCCAGATGCACACTAAAGACAGCTCGAGGGTTGTGTGCTGAAGCAGTGAGGCAGCCGGCCTTGGCTTCCGTTGCTACTCTGCTGCTTGCTAGTCATCTCAAACACATGGCCTAACCTTTCAGAGTCTCGATTTTCTCATCTGTAAAATGGGGACAATAAAACACTTCTTGGATCAAACCCCCTTAAAGGATAGAGCAAGAAGAAACGCTCAATGAGTACTATTGTTATCACAATGCAAGAAGAGCTTGTAGGGCCCCTGAGGAGAGGGCACCTCCCAGAGGGGCAAAGGGCAGTGGCAAGAAGATTTAATTCCTGAGGGGAGAAGGCAGGGCCAGGCTCTCTCTCCAGGGTACCAGGGACCTGTTCCCTAGACCTTTCCCTAACCCAAACTGGTCCTGGCCTACCACCCCTGGCCATGTGGCCATATTTTCTTCCTGTTTTTCAAGGACTATAATTTATAGCTTGGCAAACTCTGACTTCTTTGTTGTGGAGCCATTGTGTTTGTTAGCATAATTATTTCTCAGAAAGGATGTCAATAAAGGCCGAGGAGTGAAACATAAAACCTCCCACAACTGCGACTGCTAAATAATTTCTGAAATGAGTTGTCAGAAACCTTTTATTTACTGATTTCGCGCATTTCATTTATTTCTGGCACAGGGCCAACCTTCCTGACAGTTAAGATTTATTGATTTAATTGCCTAGGGTAACCATGCAATAAAATCATCTCAAAGATAAATTTTCATGGCACTGTGCAGCATGGAGGTAATTTTTCAAATGCTACGGCTATATTTCTGCAGGTTACAGGTGCAAAATTTGCTTAAAGCAGGGATGTCTCATTATTGCAGCTCGGGAACATTGGAAGGCAGTTCTTTGGTAGAAATTGGAGGAGAGAGAGAGAGAGAGAGAGAGAGAGAGAGAGAGAGAGAGAGAGAGAGAGAGAGAGAGAGAGAGAGAGAGAGAGAGAGAGAGAGAGAGACATCGCCCTTTCTGGAAAGAAATGATATTTTCTTAATTGGTTCATATATTCAATGCCCATGAGAAAGTGGGGCTTCACTTTAATTAGGAGTGGGCTTGGAGGTTATTTACAGTGTTCTGTGGAATCATTTGTTTCCAGCTGTGCGACGCTTTGTACCGCATGAGCCTCACAAGGTAGATGATTGCCACTTGTGACATTCACGTTTATTGCTTCTTTAGATCTTTTTATTTACCTATTAAAGTGCTCATTATGGCTCTGAACAACGGCTAAATGAAAAACTCTGATTAACTCCCAGGTTAATGGTAACATTTTGGGGAGTAAGAAATAGCATAAACTTTTAACAATGTGAAATCTTTTCTTATCTCTTTTGATTTATTTTACAGTGTTTTTACTTTGATTGCAGGTTTCAGATGGTGCTGTTTAATAGCTTATTAAACTTGCAGCCTAGCAGGTTTGCTGTTTGGATGAAATTTTATTTTTGCTCAGGTGTAAACTTTTGGAGTAGGCAGGGATTTTTTTTTTTTTTTTTTAACCTTATTGAATTCCAGCAGCTGGGAGCTGGCTGATTTTCCCAGATGCTCTTTGTGCAATGCAGGACCATGCAGGAGGGGTGTGAATCTGTTGCCCTTGTAGCCTCATTCTTGCTCATACTGGAAAAGGGGTCACAATCTGGGATGGTGGGGGGAGTTTCGGGCTTTTCAGATAAGGCTGAGTGAGGAGCCAAAAAATAAAAACTTCTGCATGATTTGAATTCCAGCCCCAGCCCCCTCATTGCTCTGATGGAGAAACTGAGGCCTGGGGACGTCTGAGCAGAGCTACTCCTAATAGCAGGTCTGTACTCCTAATAGTACACCTCAGGGTAGATGTGCTCACTTTTCTTCTACCTATGTTGCTGCCTTCACTTTATTCATCGTCATCAAGTCCAAATTAACACTGGCCTGGGAAACTCATCGCTCCTCTTTGCACTTCACTTTCTCTGTTCACATGAAAGTTTAGATGCTCAATAAATGCTCTGCCAGCTCTCCGAGTCTGTCACTCCAGGACATGTGCACATCCAGCTGACTCACCTCCACCACTTGGTGGCTAATACAATGGAACCATTTCCCTACTGCACTGTTAAACCTTCTGGCTCCAAGCAGCCCCATGTTCCAATGGCCCAGACTTTCACCATCCGCTGTTTCATGGAGTGGGCTTTTTTTTTTTTTTTTTTTTTTTTTTTTAAATTCTTTTATTGGTACATTTTAGGCATACGATACATTTACATTTATCATTGGGTGCTTGTACTTGTACATGATGTATCTTGGTTCTTATTTTTTTCCCCCATTACATGTGGGCCCTTCACCCACTCCACCCTTCCCTATTTACATAGATTTTGTTTCCATTTTTTTTTCTGTTCTCATCATTTTTCCTTTCCCTTCTTTCCTTTCCCCTTCCCCTCCCACCACCCCTACCCCTTTGGACCTTTTCTTCCTATTTCAAATTATCAATTATTCATTTTAATCATTTTAATCCTTATTTACACTTTCAGTTTCTCACACCAGAGAAAGTATTCAGTATTCACACATGTGTGTCCTATTTATTTCACTTACGAGTATGGCCTCAATATGCATCCATTTAGCCATAAATGTCTCTAGTTTCTTGTTCTTTATGGCTGAGTAGTACTCCATTTTATGCAAAAACCACATCTTTATCCAGTTTCCAGTTGAGGGGCACTTGGGCGGCTTCCAAGCTTTATCATGGAGTGGGCTTTGTGGGGTTCAGACACTGTGATTTGCAGAACCACATCAAAGTGAAACTAGACTTCAACTAGAGAAGCAACAATGGAATCTTGAACAAAGGTGAGGCAGTGAGTCCAGCTAACCATGCAGACCTGCTGCCCTGCCATAGCCTATGGCAAGATGGAAACTAATTTGATGAGAGGGTGTCTGTGGCTCTATTTCTGAGGCTCAGTGCCAGGACTGCTTGCTAGGCTCAGGGCCTGTGCATTTGTGCCCATCCCTCATCTCACACTGAAACCAGGCTCCACTGCAGGAGAGTGTGAAAAATGAGGGGCTGTGTGGGCACTGGAGAGGTCAGACCTACTCCCAGCTCAGGTGGCCTAACTGGCACTTGCCTGGCAAGCTCTGAGACTGAGGGTGCTCCATCCTTGCACTGTAGCAGCAGCCTCCTATGTGTTCTGTGTGTTACACACACACACACACGCACGCACGCATCCCAGAGAGAGAGAGAGAGATCTTGTGTTTCTCCTTTCCATAATCATTTACATCCAATCCATGAAGAAGTCCTGTCAACTCTACCTTTAAAGATCCAAAAGGCCTCCCCTCTCCATTTCCACTGTCTTCAAGCTGGGCCAAGCCACCCTCCTCTCTCAACTGCATGTTAGAATAGTAAAGATTTGGAGAAGTCCCCTGGGGGGAAAAGCTGTTTAACTATGGTTAACCATCAGGTTCCTAAATACATTTGATAACGACTTTTGTTAAATAACTATTAACATCATTAGCAACTACTTTGGGGGGGGGGCTTTCCTTGTGCAATGAATTGTTTAGTAGTTGAGACTACATCACTGAAAATAAAAAGACAGTCCTTGCTCTTTTAGCGCTTTTGGTCTGGTGAAGAAGACAGACAATGTGCAAAATAAACTCATATATCTAGTACATCAGGTAATAAGTGCTGCTAAAGTAGGCCAAGAGAATGACTGGGGAAAGGATCAAATGGAAAAGCGGAGGGCTGGCCCTATTCAGGAGTACAGACTATCCACCTAGTGACAGAAGGGGAGGCAACGCACATTGGCACACATACCTCAGAATGAAATGTTCCACGGTTCCAAGAAACACTGTTCACGAGATGTTACCTAGAAGTTAAATGTCTAACAAGAAACTCCTTGCTCCAGCTAAGTCTCTATAGCTTACCCCTCCAACACACATGCGTACATCTCTCCACTTGGCAATACCCAAGCCACTTTCCATTTCCTCCAATATACCTTTGCATGAATTCCTCTCTTCACTTGAAATGCCTATTCCCCTTCTTTGCCTAGCAAAATTAGATTTGTTTTTGTTGTGTTTTAGATCAAGAATACTCCCAAAACTCTCATGTGCTCAAAGGCAGGGCTTTTGGAAGGTAATTGGATCATGTGGGTGCTATAACTGACTTTCTCTTAGGAGGTGAGGCCTATTTACACGCCCGTCACTGGGATGTCACTGGGAAGAGCATATTTCCCTCCGTGACTCCTCCCTTCTCTCTCTGCTTACTGGCTGCCATGACATGAGCAGCTTTTCTCTGCCAGACCCTTCCACCATGCCCTGCATGCCTCTAGCCAGCTGATTATGGACTGAACCTCTAAAAACTGTGAGCCCAAATAAATTTCTCATTTCTTCAGATGTGGGTTTTGGGTATTTTATCCCAGCAAGAGAAAGTGACTGTGATAGTTAACTAATTGTGTCAACTCAGATAAGAAACACATGACTAAATTGGAAAATTGGATCAGCATAGTTCTGGGTGTGGCTGAAGGGATTTACTGAAGACAGAAGACCCACTCCGGGTGTGAGTGACAGCAATCAATGAGCTTGCTGCCTGAATAGTATAAAAGGAAAACAAAGAAGGAAGACTCACTTCCATTTCTTCAGAGGAGCTCCAGTCTTCACCTTCACTTTGGAGGTTGTCTCCTGGCTTCCTTTGCAGACTCTCCAGCCTCCTGATACAGACACACCCAGGTCACTACTATGAGCTCCAGGCCATCCACTGGACCCTTCAGATCCCCAGTATGCAGACAGCCCTTTTGCACTCGTCCACACCTGAGTCTGTGGGCAGCCACTGTAAGCCAAGTTTATAAATTCTTATACATTTGTATATCTTCCATCAAATCTGTTTCTCTAGTAAGCTCTGACTGAAACAGTGACTAAGACAGTTTTTGTGTCTCTTGTCTCCTTTCAAATTAGCACAAGGGCTTACCTGGAGCTGATACTCTGAAAATGACTGGTAACATGAACTGATCTACCTTTCCCTTTGCTAAGTTAACCTTTCCTGTCCCAGAGCTGTGTCACAAGTCAACAGGCTTTCCAGGTCAACAATGATGTCTTAAGGCCTTTGGCCATGAGGCACCCGGAATTTCTCTTGGAGAAAGCCTTAAAAGATGTATAGAGACCTCAGTCTTGCTTTGCCTCCCCTTACAAATTCCAAGAATGAAACCCCAGCCCAAATCAGTACATCTGAATCTTCAGTCCTTTCCATCCATTCCTGGTTTCTACAAAGGGGGGTTGTGAAAGCAATCATCACCCTGACAAGTTGAAGACAATTGGCACAAAGGGCTAGTTCATGCCAGAAGAAGAGTTCAAGTACCATGGAAGGACAAGGAAGAAAGGTGATCCCATGTCAGGATTTCTGGGAGCTTGTTAGAACCCAGTTATTCCAAGGTGAGGGATGGAAAAATGAAGGTCTCCCTCATATGGAAGACATTAAGATTATAAAGCAGGAAGTTCATGGTGAGGAGGATATTAAAAAGCACACACTTGCACTAATTTGGAAACACTCAATTGGAAGAATGTGCAGCGATGGGGCTGATCTGGCAATGTTCCCTGGCATGGAATGCTGGGGGCATAATTCTCAACTGATCAAATTCCTATGGGCGTCAGGCAGTCTTCTACTGTTGCCCCGTCAAACAGCAGCCCAAATTCCAAGTGCACCAAAGAGTTTATGGCTCTGCATTAACATTTTAATGTCCAGTGGGACATTCATGTCTCTCTAATTAGAAAGTTCCCATTGTCAGGGGTCCAAGGGTTCCAGCCTGGCAGAACCACTAAGGACCTTCACACTGTATCTGCATGAAAGGAATGACCAAGGTCCTTGACTTGTCTGTTCAAGAGATTTACCAATGTATTTGCCCTAATGTCTACTACCATGACCATTACACAGTGAACAGAACCCATGAAAATACAAGGCCAGAAGGATTAAATAAACCATGCTGGGCCCAAGGTAAAGATTTTCCTGTTGATGACTGGATTTCACTCACAGGCACGTGTCCATGGAGACGACACCAGTTTGTTATCACCTTCATGAGCCTGATTGGTATGGTAGCAGCAACCAGGACAAGGCACATTTTCCACTGAATCAGGTCACTGCTATAGGGCCAAGCAAAACACATCATCTGAGAATGTTTCTTCCGGTAGCAGTCCTCCAGGTTATCCAAATGGGGCAGCCGGAGAGGAGCCAGGAGCACAAGGCCTGATGCCTGATCTAACCACATAAACAGCCCATTTGAAGAAACTGCACTGTATCTTGGCTTAGTTATCTTAGTTATCTCCACTTGGGCTTGGATTCATATTGGATTGAACTAAAAGCCTATTGTAGTAGACTTTTGTAGTAGCTGTGGAATTTCTTCTTTGTTAAAACATGAATCTCAGTAGGAAGGAGCTTCTTTTAAAGGGTAGTAACAAGAAGATCTGCAACCATATTGTTATAACTCGTGCCTAGCTGCCCCCCCCATAGCCTTATACAGTCATAGGGGGGCTTTTCAGAGGTGCCTAGATCTACAGTGTGTGGTGCTGGGATCAAGGGTGTGTGATTACTAAATCAGTCCACTGATTATTTGGCATAGTTCTGGTTAGGATTAAGGGTGTGAGTGCTACACTCACCCTAGGGCAGGTAGCCTGCATAGAATATAAGGGGCAGAAAGAGGGCTAATGTGTTCTTGCCTGCCTGCTTGCTGCGGACTGTTTCTCCTCTGCGCTGCCCCCTTGCCAGGCCACCCTGCCTTGGAGCCAGCTGACAATAGACTGAAACCTCTTCAAACTGTGAGCCAAATAACCCTTTCCTCCTTCAACTTTAGGTGTCAGGTATTTTGTCTCTGCAACAGAAAAGTAGCTGAGACACATATCAATGAACTATTTGTACTCCGCTACATTAAAATCTGTTAGTTTCTTGCACATTGAGTGGATATTTTAAGCAGTCATGATCTTGTAAGATTGTGCATTGGTCATTTGGTATATATTGATGCCCTGTGCTCCATCAATCTTTCTAATGGTGATATTTTTCGTTACATAATACCCCAAAGTTATATTTGTTAATGTCACTACCAATCTGATGGGGAAAGACTTTAAGTATTGAGATGCTGTCAGGCTCACAGTGGTGAGTCTAAGTTTTCCAAAATTCTATTTTTTTCTTAAAAGCTCAATATTTGTCATTAGAAAAATGATTTTCAGTTGCTTTCCTTGAGGTGTCAGGCACATTCGGTTCTTTTTGAGAAAATAGCTACTAAATACTCAAGTTTACACACCATTGTTTGTTCCTTGTTCTTTCAAGTCAAAATGAGGTTCAATGAAAAAAAGAAAAATAAAACCCAGGAAGTTTAACTCACAACCCAATGGCATAAGTGGTTTTCTTTCAGTGAACTATAATACTACAGTGGGTAACAAGTGCTTTATACATAGTTCCCATTTTTGTCACACAAAATATAAAAACAATATGTACTCAAGTTTTGAGCTTTAATAAAATTAATACTTATGTTTCTACTTGGTCAAGGACATTCTTACATGGAACTGTGGGGTTTTTTTTTTCCTTTTAACTGCCAATATGTGGCAATAAAGAAGACAAAATCTACCAGTACAGTTTGTTGTCACCGATGTGATTTGTGTTTAATGTTCCGATAGTTTCACCCACCACAGCTTTTCTACCTTCAGTGCAGATACTGAGAAAAAGGCAAATAACAAAAATAGTTTTCAACTCACAGATTCCCCAAAAGATTCTTGGGATGCCTTTGGATCTGTGGACCATACTTCAAGAATGACTGTTCTATTCCATTTTCTTGTCTCTGCCTTTAAAGTAAGTGTCTAAGACCCGCCCCCGCCCCCCGGGACATGTGTCATTGCATCTGCCTCTATCCATATAGATCCCTGCAGGCTACAAACTTTGTGAGGAGGGGTTCTGCTCCTTGCTGTGTCACTGTCACCTGACAGTGCCTGGTATACGGGATATGTTCATTTACTATTTGCTGAAGGAATAAATAAATAGATGAAGGAATGAATGAATGAATGAAGAGTTGCTTGGGGGTAGGCTGAATATAGGTCACTGGAGAGGTACAGCAAGAGGTGGCCACTCTGCTTTCTACCTATTTTCCTACCTCTTGCTTTCTATATACAGAAAAGTGGATTACACCTCTCATGGAAGAGTAGTGCTTTAAGAGATGAGCAAAAGTTACATTTACAAAGTCCCCTCTGCAGGGAATGTACGCAAAGGTCCACAAATTGTTCACTAAGCGAGATCTTGGTGGGCAAAATGAAAATTCTACTTTCTTTCTTGCAAAAGCTATTTCATTTTTCATTTTAGATACTGGTGGTTCCAGGCTACTGAGGTCTATTGACAAAGGAGATGGCACCACGAGGCTCCTCGGGGAGAAAAAGCTGTATCTAATGGGCAGGTTAGAGTGAAGCACAATGCAGCCTAGCAAATAGCTATCCTGAGACACTCTACAGAGAACCTCAGACCTGAGAGCCACATTTGAAAACAAATGCCACACGTAAATGATAGCACACAGAGGTCACAGAAGAAGCAGGAGCTGTGTGCAGGAGAGACAGTGGCCGGCAGGGGAGTTTCCTTATGTTCCAGCCTGCGTGTGAATAAGTGTAACTGTGGGGAATCTTCCTGCCTCATTCACTGTGGCCTAGCACATTGCCTGCTGATAGCATATCGAATAAATGAATGAACTACATAACCCACATTTTGCTGTATCAGGCCAGCCCTCTTTACAGGCCATCCCCCTTACTGGTTTGGGTTCTGGTTCTATAGACTGCAGTGCGCTTCTATATGGACTTCCTCCTCACCCTACTCAGGCTTGACTGCCCAGGCCAGGCCACCCTCCTATGTGGACACTGTTCTTACTGTGCCCATACCCGGAGTCCACTTGCCTTGGAAGCACACAAAAAATGTATCTTCTGCATTGTATAGTGTTGAGCAGTGCTGGTAAGGGGCTGCCCAGACAAGCAGAGCTGCCCTTAGAGTTTGCAAGGCTCCAGACAAATATTTTTGTGGGGACTCTGTTTAGAGAAACAATTTAGTGGAAGTATGTATTAGAAAATCCACAGGCCCATTCTGTTTAGTGACTGGTCAATGAAGAGAGAGAACGGCAGGGACAGAGATGGTGTGGAGATGTTTGCTGCACCATCTCACATGGGAAGTTCCTGTAGGTCTCAGACTCCAGATCTCCCTGTTCACATACAGGGACCATCTCTTCATGCTCCCCATAGCTCACTGCACCCTGGCTAACGTGCTATCACTCAACTGCCAGCTCTTCAGCACCTCCATGCACTGGAGCGATCTGGACCTCCTGGACTCTGCAGGTCCCTATGCCATTAACTTTAGGGTGCCTCCACCATCATCTATGATGTTGCTGTTATCCGACAGGCCACACGTGGACACCAGTTTCCAACTGACGTTCTGAGATGTTGATAGTGACCACCGATGCACACCTTCCCCAGAGTATGCAGGAAATGCAAATGGTAAGTCATGTTCTGGTTGCATCTAGTGTAGCCTTTGGAATTGTACAAGATGATGTAAAACAATGCATCTTCCAGTCATGCCCTGTCTTGAGATCCCCAGGCCATAATCACTGCATTCTTACAATGAGATTGCTTTCCACACTGCCTGTGTCTTGCATTCCACATGCGTATATTGCATTCCATCTGCACAGTGAACCCTATGTTATCACATGATCAAAAATAAAAGAGAATGTTTATCAGAAATATTTATCTGAGAAGTGAAGCAACAGTCTCAGAAGCTCTCAGAGGAACTGCCACTTCCATATGGCTGCTTGACAAGTGGCATGGAGCTCAGAAAGGTTATGTTCTGGGTGCCTGTGGCAAGGGCCATACCAGGTAGAGGAATCTTGCTGCCACCAGCCCCTCAGGTGCTGGAGACCGGAGGTGGGCTGCAGTCAGCATACAGTTGGACAAGGCCCAGTGCATGGGGTCACACATGCAACTCAAGCCCAAGGGTTGGTAGTGGACTGACAAGAGCCTAGAGTTCTGAACTTGTCCCATGTCAGTCTCGAATGAAAGACATGCCAACTCAGCATGTCAGCACTCTTCTGACAGAGCAATCTGGCACTGTGCTATGAAAGAAATGCATCACAACAGACTGGGACAACCTGTAGTATGAGTGTGGAAGCTCACTGGGACACAGCTTGGCCCCATGATGAGGAGTGAGGAGACCAGAGTCAAAGAGTACTCAGAGAGGAGAAATGGGGATTGTGATGTGCCTGGGTCCCTACCCAGGCTGAGTGCCCAGCTCCACAGGCGCTGCCAGTCTGACTGTTTCCTGTCACTGGAAGGTGATTTAGAAAATTTTCAGAAAACTTTCGCAGTGATCAGGACCAACAAATGACACAGTCCATGCCAGCAACACCTTGCCTGGATGACCATGTTTGCCCTGGTTAGTCACAGGTGCCAGGTAGGGTCTTAGAATACTTGGGAAGGTGTTCCAAAGTAGGGGAGCCCCTGAGGAATGGGGACTGGAACAGAAAACATACTCACTCAAGTCTCGGGGCAGTATTGCAGCCAGAGACTGTCCTTGAGTCTACATGCAGTTATGGAATGAGTTCTCAACAGTGGATATGAGTAGAATTAATGCATGCACCTTCAAGGACAA
Source organism: Heterocephalus glaber (assembly GCF_000247695.1). Next base: position 1,640,206 of record NW_004624883.1, read on the forward strand.
AGCAGCCAAAAGAGCAGGTATAACTTTTCCACAATATACAATCCAGGTTTACATGGGGTTTACATTACAGGGGGTAGGACACAGTGTTCAATCTCTCCAAACTGTCTTCTAGCACTTTGACCACCAGCAACCTCACTAAGGCTAGCATAGCTTGTAATTCAGTGGGACTGAAAAAGTGGAAGATACCAAATGCCTAGAGGTCACAGCTCAGGGGAATTTCAAAAGGGATGGGTCTGTCTTTGTAACATTTTGCCACATTTTGCAAAACTGACTCTTCTACTCTAGGCTCTGACAGCTGAGTGTAATCTCTCCCCAAAATTTCCCCCAAAGTTCAGGAACCATTTTAGAAATAGAGGATCTAGGACAGTGGTGGTTAACTCAGAGGCTGAGGAAATATGTAGAGAGAAGTATTAAGGTTGATTTGTGTTCCCTGAATTTATTAGGCAGGGGTGTGATTGACTACATGATTTCCTGGCCCTTCGTAGTCTTCATTGTTCTGTGAAGTGTAGCATATAGAACACTAACAATGGATGATATCGATTTAATGGGGGATTTTCATGAGGAACAGATTTTTATGAGATGCAACAGTACTTATTTGAAACATATTGACATTTTTAGTGGTTGACAGCATACATGTTGAGCAGCTTCCAGATTTATAAGTTGCAGGCTTGTAAGAGGAAAAAAGAATAAAGATCATTAAGAATCCTAAATTAACTCAGGAATCTTCAGCAACTGTGAAATTTCAGTCAGGAGGTTGCTTTTAAGAGGGCCCCAAGTATTAAGTTGGATTTCCAGCTACAGCTATCATGTCTCAGGAAACAACAGAAAGTACAGTTCAGTTTTAGCTGCTTTAATTCAGGAACTCATCCCAATAGGAAATGTCTTGGCTTTACTCCAGCCCAAAGAGCTTCCAGCAAGTATGATCTCTTCTTTTGTGGCTGCCCAGCTATCAGAGCCCAAGAAACGCTGCACAGCTAAGTGATAGAGTTAGATGAGTGAGGCGGTGTGAAAAACAACATCTTCATCATCAACTGGATTGTCAGCTTCTAAATATATCACCGGTCCCCTCGAGGACTGAACCATTGTCAGCTACTCATCTTTGTGCATTCTTCCAAGCACTCACACAGTAACTGTAGCTCAATGATGTGCACTTAGTAGGAATCAAAGGTCACTTATCTATCTACTCATAAATTCATTGAATACGTATTCCTTGAAGTCAACTCTGTGCTAGGCCCTGGGGAGACAGGAAGAGCACGCTTCCACTTTCACATTCAACACATACAATAGCAAAGACATGTGTATAGATTATCACAATACAGTTCGATCAGCACGAATAGAAGTGTGCTGTTGTAGAATAATATGCAATGGTATGTGAAGGTGTTCAAGCTACAGCAGATTACAAAAAAGTATCAATAACACTCTTTCAGTGTCATACAAAACACAATGATCCAAGCATATTTTTGCAAAAGAAAAATTGGAGACATCTAATCAAGATGACATTGTCGGTAGGTTCACACTTGATTCCTGGCCTGCCACATCACCTTTTTCCCTTCCCCTCCCCTTCCCATTCTACAGATACATGTCACTGTTAGAGAGAAATTTTAGAAACCAGATGTAACTGCACACCAAAAGAAAATAATATTTCTGGACTTCAAATGGTACAGAAAACAAAGGAGCACATAGAGTGAAGCGCCCAGGAAAGTTTGCAGGTCACTGGCTTTAAAAAATAATCAGAAATGTCTAGGAGTTTCTGAAGGCTAATCAGGCACAGGAATATACTGCACAACATGAGAAAAGAAGCAAGGCTTGCTGCTTGCAGTGAGGGGCTGGGATGGGGCTCCTGAACCTTGAAAGGAGGTTGGAAGCAGCAGCTAGTGACTACCTTTGGGGCTACAGCTTGTAGAAAGCTGCACTGAACATCTAGGCACATGGGAGAAAGCAGACAAAGCTGCTTGTCTCGTGCATGGGCCATGCTGCTGGCATCTCTGTGACTGAATCTATGTTATTCCCGGGATCAAGGAGAGGAAGAGACCCCTGGGCTGGGCTGGACTTGGGGGCCTTGGATGCTGAATAAAAGCAAATGCAAAATCACTAGACAGGGACTTTCAAATTAGTGTGTCCTCAGGGAGATAAAGGAAGAAATTACTCACAAAATGAATGATTAGTTGTTAAACAAAAATGTGGAAAATGAAGCCTTTAGAAATGCTGGAAATTACATTCACATATGTAAGTATATAAATGAGAAAGAGAGAGAAACTGAAATAAAACTCAATAAATATGTAAATTTAGCATAGAAACAGTCAAAGACAAATTAATAAGTTGGGAAATAAAGCTGAAGAACTCATCTAAAAGTCAACACATACAGACAAGTAAATTAAAGTATACATGAGGCATAAAGCATTTAGAGAAACCAACATATATTTGATGTGAGTTATAGAGGAAAAGAAATATTTGAAGAGTTAATGCTTCATAATTTTCCACAACTAAAGAAGGAGATGGAACATACTTAGCCAATTTCACATGGATTATTGTTTGAAACGTTAAAGGAAAGCAAAAAAAAATCTGTAGAAAATAAAATAGTGGATAACATTAAAGAATATCTTCATAACTTTGAGGTAGGCAAAGATACCTTAGGAGAAAAATAAATTCTAAATGAAAAAATATTGCAGTGTGGACTGCATTAAGAACTTATCTCCAACCAAAGATATAATTAAGAAAATGGCCAAAGCAAGAAACAAAGTAGAAAATATATTTATGATAAATATGAATAATAAAGAACTTTACCTAGAGTATGTAAAGAATTCTTTCAATTCAATAAGAAAGACATTTTTACAAAAATGGGAAAAGGATTTAATCAACTTCTTCTAAATCTCCATCATGAGAGAAACAAAAAGGAATCATATTCTCTGAGAGAGAGCCTTAAGGAAAGACCAGAAAAGGAAAAAGAACACAAAAAATTAAAGCCTGGTAAATGAAGAGGAGAACAGAAAACAGAGTTTTGAATGTGCATCGAAGAGAATGTATTTTTAGACTTGGAGGAGAAAACAGCAAAATGAGAGAAGACAAAATAGTAAAGACATACTGCCAAATGTTTATAATGCCCATATCTGGGAAATGATTATTGGTGATTTCTATTTTCTTTCTTTTTTATGCATTTTTGTAAGTTCCTGTTAAAAATGACGTACATTTTTGTAATAAGGAAAAAGCAGATAGACATCTCCTCAAAGTCAAAGGACAAATAAATTAAGAAAAATAACTTTTATTTCTCCTAGGTCCTGAAGATTTGTCAGATGTATGCTGGGGTTGTTGAATGCGGAATAGGGAAATCTTGTAAAACCAGCTTGGCCCCCTGTGCCCCAACATCACTTTACAATTGGATCAGATTGCATGTACTTTCTGGGGGAGTCATTAGCGTGGTTCACCCAATATTTCTGGCTATCCTCTAGGGCCATTGCTTAAAAGGTTTATATTTCTCCAGCCTTCTTTGAAGTTCGTTTTGATGACATGACTTGATTTCCCCATGAAATACCACTGTCACTGGGGGGGTACAATTTTCTGCATAGTCTTCCACTCATCAAGGTATTCATGGGATCACAGGTTGAGTTGAAATCTCCACCAGTCTCAGCCTCTACATGGTTACAATGTGCAGAGCCCGTGCTGACCCACACTGGATGTGTAGCATGAGTGAAATATAGGCCTTGGTTATGTTATGGCACTCAGATTTGGGAGCTGTTTGTTACTGCAGCAGAGACTACTCTAGCATCACTCATACACTTTACTTGCCTTAGGGAGTCTGGGACAATCATATCAAAAGCCAGCTGCATTCCTGTCACAGCTCTGTCACTGAGTAGCTTCTAAGGGATTAGACTGGTTATGTATATAACAGACAACAGAGCGAACTTCCTGGACAGCAGTTGCCAGAGGAAGTGGACAGTTCGGTGCAATTCTTCTTAGGCATTCTCAAAGAAAAGGCATCTTAAAATTAATGGAGGAGAAAGGTGCTCAGCACTTCCCCACAATTTGTGGCTCAGGAGTCAACTTTCTACCATGGCCTAAATGTCACCTGGGACCAGCATCAACCTAAACAAAGTAACATGGTACTATGTTTCAGATACTGTTTGGTGCCCCTCCCCCCAGGGTTCAGATGTTGAAATTTAATCTCTGTCGTGAGGTGTTAGGAGGGTGGAAATGTAATCTGACTATGGTGTTTAGAAATGAGGCCTTTGGAAGGTGATCAGGCTTAGGCAGTCATCAGAATGGAGGAGACACTTATGTGCACATCCTATTTCTTGTCATACTATGCCCTGCACCACCTTGAGACCCATTAGGTTGTGAGAAGCTTCCTTAGGTTATGGGGAGGGACAGACGGAGATGAGGAAATACGAATCAAGCAGCCATCGCTACATGGAAGTGTTTGGTCAGTGTCAGTGGAAAGTAGCATGATTGGAACAGAAAGAACATTGACTCGGGAACCAGGAGACCAGGCCACTGATTCATAGGTTAGACTTAGGCAAGTTCCTTGGCTTCTCGGTTTCCTCATCTGTGATGTGAGTGGGGTGGCTGCTGGGCTTTAACACTTAGGTGTCTTCTGGACCGGGCAGGTCACACAGATACATGATGTCCCTCAGCTGAGCCTGCTACAGTAGGAATTTATAGGGATTGAAGTGAGTACGTGCCTTCCTAAAGGCATCCAGTACAATTTTTTCAAACATTATGGAATGCAGAAGAATAGCATCTGTGGGTCTCATTTGGCCAGGACGTCTCCTGACTGTGATTGACTCCCAGATGATCTGGAAAGGCCTGTAGAGGTGATACTCTATTGTTGCTAGTTTCTCATTGTTCTCTGACAAATTTGAGAACTCAATGACCCCAGAATAGGTCTCCCCTAATAGCTTCCAAATGATAGGTTTAAAATAACCTGCTGACTTCACCTCTAACTTTTAACACTTCATGCTTAGATTTGCTCCAATAACCAGAGCTTCAGAGAGATCTGTTGCTATTATTTGGTCATAAAATGTCTCCAGTACTCTCCGAGAAAAAAATCTCAGGATTGCTGCACATTAAAGTCTCCTTTTCCTCCACAAAAATGGCTAATTGCCTTGGAATCCCAGAGGCAGTGCGAGGCAGAAGGGAGAGGGAGAATAAAAGAAAATTGCTTTAAATGGGCTAAATATACCTATGAAGAAAAAAAAAACAAATTTTCCTACAAGGCAAGTGCATCAATTAAACCTTTCAATGGGGAGATCTTACTTATGCTCTCGGCATTAGTCTGGAATATATATTACAGAACTCTATTTACTCCTCTAATTAATATAAATGAGCGGTTACCATAGCAATTATTGCATTATATGATGCACATAAAACTCTGGCAATGCTTAGAGCTAGGGTCAACATTTTAAATCACTCTTGACTCATCATGAATCAAATGTCCCTTTCTGGATATTCCGATGGGCAAAAGTTGAGCCTTTATTAGCAATAATGGAATGTAGAATTAATGCAGCACACTTTATCTTTCCAAGGCCTTACTATATTAACTAGCTAAACGCTGCCACACGCCTTTTGTAACGCTTTTCCATCTTTCGCATGGAGCGTGTCAAGGGGCACTCCCTGAGAGAGGGATGGCACTCGTTTCTGTGATTTGGAAATCCTGCATACAGAATTTTATTATTTGTCATAGGAATGGCCAAAGAAGGATAATTTACATCGAGCCAGAATTTACAAGTACCTTTTCCGGTATGTGCCTGGGAAGAAGAGCCTGAGGAAAGGTGAGGAGCCAGGAATAGTCCAATGTGGGGCAGTGGGGTGGGGGTGAAGGAGAGAGATGGGCTGGGATGAGCCCTTCCCAGGTGAGGGGATGCATGTCCAGCTCTGCTCTCTGCTGTGCCTGCCTCTCCGCACTCTTCTCAGTCTGATCCACCCTTGAGCAGCTACGCTGGCTGCTTCATGGGGCTGTGCATTCCTCTGGAGCAGGGCAGGTCTGATTCATCTCTTTCCCTTCTGCAGGAACTAGCATGAGGCCAATGTGCAGTCAGGGCCAGCTGCATAGGCTGTGGTGCTGCCCAGGATTCTGAGCTCAGAGCTCAGAAGGGCCTTGAACTTGGATTAATGCTTCATGGTCTTGAAATTCGGAATCAGTTTATCTTCAGGTTTGTGTTTGGAAGTGAAATCAAGTGGAATGATAAGGCTGGGAGTCTTCACTTACCTCCCACAAGCCTTGCGGCTCCCTGTGACAGGTTCTCACCTGTCTGGTTCACGGATCATGGTACCCTGGGCACCAGCAAGCCTCTTCCACCAGCCATACCAGCTCCTGGACAACACAGTCATCCTCTGGCCCTGGTGAAGGCCTGGATGTTGAAGTCAGGAACTGGCAGGCATGAGGTTGGGACATGGCATCGTGGGACATGGCACATTCATCAACCAGGCGAGGATAAGCCTCTTGCCCATGCCAATCTAGATACCTGGGTGTCCTAGAGTCAACGTTGCCACACTGGGTGTCTACCGTATGCCACGGGTTGAGGTGGCTGTCCCCTGGGAAAGAGAGACACCGGGCTTGACTTCCCCATCCCAGGGCCAGGGCACTGTGCATACCTGGAGCTGGCAGGAGGGGGAAACCCAGCCAGAGGGCCTCAGGGGACCCCCTGGGCACCTTTGAGGTTAGGTGCTCACTTTTCCCAGCTCTGTGACAGCTCTGTGCTCAACTGAGAGTGACATTAAGTAGCAAATAAAATCACCAGGACATATCCAGAGAGAGACGATGAAAGAAAGGAAAAAAAAAAAAACTTTTATATTTTTCTAACCCTAACAGTACTTTATCCCTGAGTTCTGAACTAGGGGCCCATATTTTCATTTCTCACTGGTGGTGAAAATTGTGCAGCCAGCTCTATTTTCAGTAAAAGCTTATTGTTAATAGTAGCTATCGTGTATGAGCAATTATTCTGGAAGACACTATGCTAAGTTTATATGTTTCATCTCGTTTCATCCTTATGACAGCTGTATCAGCAGATGTCATTTCTTACTACTTCTATTGCTTAAGAGTTTTGTGTCCACAGGCAAGTTATTTATCTTTTATGTGCCTCAGTTTTTTCATCTGTAAAATGGCCCATATCAGGTCAAAGTATATAAAATTGCTATATTATAGTTTGGAAATTGTTAATATTGGCAATTTTGTATGACTCAACTTAATATTACCTTCTTCTTGGGAATGCTGGGAAAGATTAATTGCGCAAAACAAAAAAGTATTGAGAAAAGTGCCCAGCTTATAAGCATGATTAATGCTCACTCTAATTGACTTTCACTAATAGTGATGGTCATTTTGGTTATATAAGAATCTTCCTCTCATGTGTAGAAGATAGGTGATACAGCCAGAAAGGGTGGATCTGAAATGGGAAGCCAGGCCTTCGCTAGTCCAGCAGAACTGCTTTGCCTCTATATGCTGCTTAGAGAAAGCACTGGGCTTTATGGTGCAACCTGAACCCAGGGAAACGTGTCCTTAACTATGGCCCTGACCAGTCTCTGTGGCAGGTGCCCTCACAGCACATGGCTGCAGTGCATTTTCCTCACCTCTAAAATGAGAGAAATGTCACCAACCCGAAATTGAAGTGTTTCTGCATATGCTGAAGGTGAGCGGGCAGCTTGCCAGGAGAGGACTGTCTACAGAGAATGAGCCTTTTCCTGTATTTAGATCTCGTTTCTCAAGGACAGACACGTCTCAAGATTTGTCCTCTCTGATGACTTCCTTCTTGGAGGACTCATCAGGATTATAACTGCAATTGATTTCTTTTTATTAGCTGAGGATGAACTGCGAAAGGGTAAAGGTTCATTTTGGATAAATCCTCAAAAGTTCGGAAAGCTCCCAAGACTACCGCTGAACTTTCTTAATCTCTCCACAGCTTTGCGTTCTGTGTAATTATCCATATTTGTGAAGTGGAAACTGCTCTTGCCTCCTTCATCTCTGTCACTTCCGATTGCTGGCAGGTCCCAGAAGTGCCACCGCTCTTCTGTGAGAGGTCACACACAAGGTCAGCATCGCCTAAGGAGACACAGAAGCGCCCCTTCCCAAAGGACCGCAGGCTAACCAAACACATTCCATCTAAATCTCAGTGCCCACAGTCAGGGTCCAGGAGGAAAATCCTGATATGAAGAAAATTTTTAAAATAAAAGGTCCTTTGAAAGTGAATGTGTTACTAACTAAATCTCCCTGGTAAGTGAGGCCCTCATAATGGTCCTCATCTCTCTTACTCACAGAAGAGTGAGCAAAAATGTCTTTTCCACTTTCATTTCTAAGAATTTCCTGACCAAGTCATTCCAACAGTCCTCCAGAGGAACTTTGAGAAGTATTTTCTAAGCCCTAAGACAACACTGCCCTTGACAAGCAGGAGGAAAAGGTGGGAAAAGTGGCCAGGAAAAGTGTTCATTAGGTGTCCTTTGAGGGAGTCACTGGGGCTGGAAAGCTCATTGCACCACGGGATGGTCCGGAGCCCTGGGATGAAGTTGATTCACTTTGCCTCTGTCATTCCCCGTTCTGGGGTCTCAGTTTCTACACGAGGAAAATGAGAGTTTGCATGTGGTCTAAGAAGCCCTTCAGTTTCAGCATCCTATTTTAAAAGATTTAGTGCTAGCGATATCCACAATAATTACATAATAATGCTACATATCATTAGGAATGCCTGTAATCCCAGCACTCAGGAGGCTGAGGCAGGAAAACCAAGGATTTCAGGGCAGCCTGGACTGCATAATGATTTTAGCCTGAGCTATACAGCAAGATCTTGTCTCAAAAATAAAACAAAAACAAAAAGAATCCATTAGGTGCAATGTAACTTAGCAGCCATGTGAACTTAAACCAGGAGCCATTACTTAAGCTTTTTCTACCTCCATTTCCTCATTTGCAAAGCAGAGATAATAAGATTCACATGTCACATAGGTTGTTGCGAAATTTGTTTGTTTGCTGATATTTTTATTTAAGGTGCCTCAGCTGTTGTGAAAATGAAATGAGTTAATCCACATAAAACTCTATATGCTTGGTCCATAGAAGGGTCTCAGAAATGTTATCGGTGATTATTACTATGTGCTGAGCATTGTGTTAGGTATTTTATGCAACTTTGGATAGTCTCTGTCTCTTCCTTAATGCTGGAGTTGCTATTCAAAGGAGCTTATCTGAAAGTGGCTTTTAGAGTACGTATAGAGTGATCAAAGGACAAGAAAATCAGTGAAAAAAGGGATAGTTTACATATAAAAAGTATGATTTTTAACTAAAAAATTTTAATCTCTATTACTTAGTCTACATTCAAAGATAAGTGTCTGTGTGACTAATGGAGTCCTCACAATAACTCTTGGAAGACACAACTGCTGAGGTTACCCCCCCAAAGGACAGATGACAAGATGATGTCAATTGATGTTGACACTCTGGTGTCTTTGGAGGGCCTGGGACTGGCCTAGGTAGTGAAGAAAGCACACAAGACAATGGAGTCCTTATCCTAGCTCTGCTAGTTTCTAGTTTGGGGCCTGGGAACAAGATTTCTCCTCCTTGAGCCTCAGTCTCCCTAGCTAGAAAATAGGGGGGTAATCCAGCCAGATAGCCTTACAGGCCAGTCCTGCTGCTCTAAGATTAGATAATTCTAAATGAAATTTCATCCAAAGCTTGCACTGATGGCTCTGACTACTTTAAGAAAATCACTACCTTCCTAGATCAAGTAAAGTTCATATCCTTCAAGGCTGGTAATCTCTATGCCAGAGGGAGACACTTCTGGAGTGATAAGGTCAACTTCCCAAGCTGTTATCTTATACTCCTACCTGAAACCAAAATGTCACATGACCTCTTCACTGATTCCAGACATGCCTTTTGCACTGGCATTATTGGAGGTGGAGAAAAGGTATGGCCGTGGGGGGGACCCGTACCCTGTCACTCATCATTCTGGCTGGGAGTGTGAACCCTGCCTTTTACTATGCCACAACTCAATGGAAACATGACTGGAACATGTAAGACCTTACTAAGGGCTTGAAAAAATTAGGCAAAGATCCTGTTTTGCAAGCTTTGTTTATTTTCTAGGGAACACCTGTGTTCTGTTCCACCCTAGCCTTCAGCCTGCCTACAAGTTCAGCAAAAGCAATCTTGATAAGCATTCAGGGTACTAACTCATCAGTCTGTATCCCTTAAACCGTAGACTCAAAAATATCAGTTTAAAAAGAAATGAGGTTCCCTTCCCTCTCCTCATCTCCTCAAGGCTGTAAGCTCTCCAACTGTAGTTATCTAAAAATCTACCTATTTAAGGAATAGGGATGTTTTTCATCCTACAACTCAGCACAAAGCACAACTACCATGAACTACAACCATGAAAGCACAATGACCCAGAAACTTGAACAGGACTGGAAAGGAACATAGTACTGGCAACCCTTATAGCTACCCCAAGAGCTACAATGTTTGCCTGTCTATCATGCCTTAGGCACTGTCCTAAGCACTTTAGAAAAACTAACTGATTTACTCAGAAAAAAATTATGAAGTTGGTGTTATTATCCTCACTTAACAAAGGCAGAAACTGAAGCCTGGAAAGAGGTGAAATGACTTGCCCCAGGTCAAAGGAAATTGCAGGAGAGTGGAGACTTAAATCCAGCAGTCTTATTACATAGCCCACAGGTTTAACTTATAAACTGTACTGGAAGATACATCCAGAAACAGCCCACATATGAGAAAGTCCAGAGATGATTATGAAAGACCCATCCTCAACATTGGGCAGTAGGCTTAGAGCCAGGAGGTGCTAGAGAAATGTTCATCTATTGAATGAGTATAGCAAGAATTGCTTCATGCCATTCAGAAGCTGGAGGAGAAAGACAATCAAAGAGACAAATAATAATATAATGTCATGCACACAGAGGGGCAATTATTGCTCCTGTTGGAGTGTTCAAAGGAGGCATGGATGGGGGATATGACTTTTGCACTAGGTATAAAGTTTGAAATGAACAACTATGAGGGTCTTTTTCCATGACTAGGTTGTCACATCTCCCAGAGTAAACATTTTCTAAGCATACAGAGTATGTTTTGTGAAACTACATAAAATGAGCCACATTTAATATATGTATATGTAAGAAATATTAATATGTAAGAAATGATTGCAGAGCAAAGACAGAACATAAAATATATATAAATACCCTTATACCCATTAGGAAGGTTACTATGAAAAAAACAAAAACTAGCAAGGACTAGAGGAAATGTGGCAAAATTGAAACCTGTGTGTATTGCTGAGAGAGTAAAATAGTACATCCACTGTGGAAGACAGTATGGAGGTTCCTCAAAGAAATTGAAAACAGAACCACCATATGATCTGGCAGTTCCATTTCTGGGAATATATCCGAAAACCACTGAAAGCAAGATCTTGAAGATATTTGTGTATCCGTTTTTATAGCTGCATACAATGACCATGAGGCGGAAGCAACCCAAGTGTCCATTGATGCATAAACACCACTTGGTATATACATACAATGTAATATTATTCCGTGCACACAAGGAAAGTAGTTCTTTCATGCATTATAGCAGAGATCACCCTTGAGGACATTATACTAAGTGAAATAAACCAGTTAGAAAAGACAAATATAGCATAATTCTATTTATATGAAGTACCTAGAGTAGGCTAATTCATAGAGAAATGAAGGTGATTGAGGGTTACTAGAAATTAGAGGAAGAGCAATATGGGGAATTGTTTCTTAATGTGTACACAGTTTAAGTTTTGCAAGATGAGAAAATTCTAGAGATTGGTTGCAAATAATGTGAACAGAATTAACACTCTTGAATTGTACACTTAGGAATGGGTAAGAAGGTAAATTTTATGGTATGTGTTTTTACTACAATAATTTTTTTTTTTGTACTGGGGATCAAACTCAAGTCCTTGCACTTGCGCAGCAGGCGGTGAAAGCATTGAGCTAAATCCCCGACCCTACTACAATAATTTTTAAAGCATAAATACAAAATGAGGCAGTCATTCTATAGTCCTGATCAAATATAAATCCATAATTTCGAGCTAATCCCCACAGGTTTAATGATTCTCATTGGAACTTTGTTCACAATGATGCTATTTTGATTTCTAAGCATAACATGAAATAGCAATCACGTAAACCTGGAACTCATGAATGAATCCCACTTGGCATTTTCTCTGTTTCCAAAAGTCTTTTTTCTTATATTATCACATTATCAGCAACATAACATACCAACTGCCTAATTGGGTAGACATAGCCACAGCACAGTGATTGGCACCACAATCAATGGGCTCCATAGCCACACGGTATTTATTCGCCCAGGGATACGGATCATCAGAATCTTGTCACAGGCCCTCATATGGACTCTATCGTATTCCAATTTAAATTGAAAAGAAGAATTTATAATCTGCTTGTTACATAATAAAGGCTTTGAAAGGTAAAGAATAGCCCCATGGAGTGAGGACTGGGTTTTCCAGTGCTTGGCTGCAAGTCATATTCCTCAGGAATGTCTGGTAAATGGGTTTTGGAAATTGAATGGAGCCCGAGAGATTTCTGAAGCACTTTGCAAAGGCAGGCTGCATCCAAACCTTGTGTTGGGGAAGTCTGTTAGTCACTATGGCCTTACCATGATGGGGACCTGACAACAACTCTAACTGAGTGCCTGACCTTAGGAAGCAAGGAGACCCACTGGGAAAGATGGCAATGTGTGGTGGTTGAGTCCAAAACCCAGGATTCAAATTCCAGCTCTTTCACTTAGTGGTAGTGTAATTTACAAGCTCATTTTTCTCTAGAAGTTTCAACTTCTACATCTGTAAAATGAGAGGAATGACAGCATCAAGCTCATAGAGTTCTTGTGAGGGTTAATGGGATAACACATGTGAAGCACTAAGCACAGTACCTGGAATTTATTAAGTCCCCAATCCATCTTTGCTATTGTTACTGCTATTTTAATATGGAACTTGAAACAAGGAGTGCCCAGTGACCTTCAAGAAGTATTTCTGTAGCTTAGCTTTCCTGGGAGAACGGTGTTGTCTTCAGTACTTGCTACACATGAACAAAGTTCAGTCAACAAAAAGCACCTGGGGACTCAAGGAGCTGTAGTGCACTTCGGCCAGGAATGCTGCCGAATCTGCTGTTGGGTTTCCCACTGGCCATGTTGCTTCAATAAATGTGGCTGCACAGAGATGGCAGGGAAAGCACTGCCATGGTCCAGCCCAGATTTCTGTCATCTGCTGAGCCTTCAGCCACTATCAACCCCCACCACTACCCAACCCCACCAATGCCGCAGCGCCTCTCTGGTTGTATTGTGCAGAATCGGCAGTAGAACACACGAAAGCCAATGTCTGCTTCCTAAAGCTAGTGCAGGTGCTTCTTGCTCAGCCTGGAAGAACCTGACTGACACAAGAGGACACTTTGCTTACCTGCTAGAGCTTAGCTCTTCCTTACAGAATGAGTAGTTTCCTCACAACAATCGGGCAATGGTTTGAGGGCTGGTGGACGTAAGACACTTCAGCTTGTACACCTGCTGGCCAGCGCAGGCTGCGCCTGGACTAGACCATCTTAATTCTTTCTAGGAATTAAATAGTATAGTGCATCATTTATTACAGGTCAGACATGACTGTAAGTGCTTTACATGGATCTACTTAGTCTCACAACAACTCTATCAAGTTGATATTCAAGGAGGCCAAGGTTTCTACGCATTTTCCATATGTTATTACAGGAATGAGGCTCCTGTAGGTCCTTAGTCCCTGTCTTAACCCATTTTGGGCTGACTACCTGAAATTGGGTAATTTATAAAGAACAGAAATTTATTTCCCCACAGTTCTGGAGCCTGGGAAGTTCAATATTGAGGTGCTGTCATCTGGTAAGGGTGGTGTTGTTACATCATTTCATGGCAGAAGGGGGGAGAGAGAGAGAGAGAGAGAGAGAGAGAGAGAGAGAGAGAGAGAGAGGCTGATTCACTCTTTTATAGCAAACCCACTTCCATGATCATGGAATTAATCCATTCAGGAAGGCAGAGCCCTCATGGCCTGATCAACTCTTAGTGGCCTAATCTCTTAATACCCTTACAGTGGCAATTAAATTTCAACTTCAACATCAGTTATGAAAGAGAAACTTTCAAACCATAGCAGTCCCTAAAAGGGCCAAATAACTTTGATGCAGGAGTTCAGAAGATGCTGGTATGTAGTCATATGCCCTGCCCAAGCAAAAACTGCTCTGTACATGTGACCTGAGACCAGACGAGATTCAGGTCCAAAAAAAAGAAGTAGAAGCATAATTATTTCTGAAACAAGTAATGGAAATACGGAAATGATCCTAAGAACACATAGGTAAGAAAAGACTTCTCACTTCTATTTTGCAGAACCTAGAATCTAGGACCCAAAGAAGTAACTCAGTGGGCTCCCAAACCTCCACTCTCCCCTGGAATGGCAATGAAAGAGACAGTGAGAACTCAGGAACAGGGTACAGGATGCTTAGGATAGCTGGATACTGTACATACAGTACAGTAAAAGCGGATGCTGTCCCTGGTCCCTTGAAGCCAGAAGGGTCCCTTGCCCCCACTTTCAGCCCCCTGAGCTATTGCATATGAAGTTAGGAGATGGCTGCAGACCTCCCTGGGCCCAGCATCTGGCCAGAAATGCACTGAAATCTTGTCTTAATGCTATTTCCCAAAGAAGTGCCATTGCAAGCGACTCAGCCCAGCCCTGCACTATTAGCTTCAGATGATCTGAGCAATGCAGATTTGTCACCCTTTTTTTTTTTTTTTTTGGTACCGGGGATCGAACTCGGGTCCTTGGGCTTGCAGAGCAGGTAGCGAAACCACTGAGCTAAATCCCCGGCCCAGATTTGTCACCCTTAATCTAGTGGTTTAGTCTGATCCCCGGGAAAGAGCTTTGAATCCTCGTTTCAGTAAACATCTTCTCTCTAATCTGTAAGCTATTTATCAAATATGAATGCATTTTTTTGAAATGAGTAACTCATTTCCCTGGCATTTTTGTTCCAAAAATAATTGGAAGTGACAATACAAAGAATTACACAGAGAGTTGGATCATCATAAAATAAATATAAAGTTGGAACTGCCCTTGGAGGCTCGCTCTCTTGTGCAGCTTCCTCTCTGAGGAGGCACGGGTACTTCCATTGGCATAGCTGTGTTCCATTATTGATTAGCTTTTAGATTTTGTTACATATTAGATTAGGATGGCTCTGTGAATAGAGAATGAATAGTTCAACCACACATATAAAAATCTTACAAAAGAGCTTCTAACATGATCCTTTTAAAAAAGAACACCTCATTTGGACAAAATTTGAGAAAATGACAGAGTTTATTAAATCCATATTCTAGGTGACTTCTTATATTTCACTTCTATTATTTTCAGAATGAAGCAAAAGATCGCATTTACCCAATTTGGCATGGATGCATACACACCTGTGTGTGTGTGTGTGCACCCGCCTGCGTGTGTGCAGAAGCACACTTATGCATGTGTATATATCAACTATTTAAGGCAGCGATTTTAAACTAAGGCAGGGGCATTCTAAGGGAAAGTAAATGATGTATGGTATGAGACTATTCTTTAAGATTAAGCCATTAAAGCTCTAAAATGTGTGTATAATGAGGATTTCAAGCTCACATCTTCTGAGTTTGGCCAAAAATATCTGGCAACATATTCATACTCTAACTTTCTCTCCCCTATCCTGCTTTCTGAATTTTCATTTCCTCTTCATTCAAGTGCACTTGGTCCAGAAACTCCATGGGCAAGGGCCTAATGAACCTTGAAAAGTTGGGTTGTTTTTGATTCCAGTGCCAAAACCACCACCTGAAAGTGGGCCAGTTGACCTAGAACACTTTCTTTGGCAATACCCCAACAACAAAGTCTTCTTTGCTGCACAGAACAAGACTCATTCTAGAATTTACTCCTATTACTTAGAAAGACACAGACTATATTATTTTAAGCTGCCATTATCTTCTAATAGAAAAATTAACCTTCCTGCCCAGGCACTTCTTGATCAATAACTGAGCTTCTGATGATTTTATATACCTGATATAATAAATTACCACAAACTCAGTGGCGTAAGACAATAGAAATGTCTTTTCCTACTGTTATGGGGATCAGGAGTCAGACGTGGGTATCACGAAGTTGTCATCAGGGCCACATTCCTTTCTGGAATCTCTGGGGGATGACCTGTGTCCTTGCTTTTTCTAGAGTCTAGAGACAGACTGAATTCCTTAGCACATCACACTTCTTTCATCTTCAGTATCAACAGTGTCACATTCCTCTGATCCCTCTTACAATGTGACATTTCTTTCTGACTTCAGTTGGAAAAGTTTCTCTACTTGTAAGGACTCACATTATATTGGTTTGAATAAGCCTCCCAAATTTCATGTAATGGAAACTTAATCTCCAAATTCATATGTTATTAGTGTTTGGAAGTTGGACCACTGGGAGCTCTGCCATTATTCATGGACTAATGGACTAATAGGCTAGCAGAGGAGTGGCTTTGTTATGAAAAGTGAGCTCTCACTGGTATGCTGTCTATGTGGTGCCTCCCACCATGTGGTCCTGCAGCAAGAAAGCCTTTACCATATGTGCCTGGTACTCCCCAGCCTCCAGAACCATAAGCTAAATAAACTTCTCGTCCCTATAAATTTCCTAGTCTGCCGTATTCACTTATATCAATAAAAATTAAGTAGGACACATGCAATTAGAGGGAGGTATAATCCATGATAATCTTTCCCTCTCAAAGTCCTTAACTTTAATCCCATCTGGAAGGTTAACATGGCCATCTCAGGTAATATGTTCGCAGGTTCTAGATTTTACACCTTGCTGTTTCTGGAGGCCTTCATTCTGCCTTCCACAGAGTTACACTATTTTGAGGGAGGGTGATGATGCTGATGCTAGGACTTCCCTGCTTCCATTGGGTCTAAAAAGAACAGGGTTTACTCTATCCGTGACCCCTGCAGACAAACCTCTACTCTTGACCATCAAGGCAGCTATTGAGATAATCAGTGGCCAAGGCCTATCAGCAAAGAAAGAAGCTCATCCAGTCATTTCTGATAGACTGCAACCCTGGGGCCCTTTGGTGTGTGGGGTTCATAACACAACTTAGCTACTAATAGCTCTTCCTTCCTGAAATGAGAAATTGTTTCTGCAAGGATGGACATATTCAACTTCCATAAAATTGTATTTGTACTGCTGTCCATTGCTCATAGATACTTAAAGAATGTACATGTTTAACATAAAAACCACATTTTCTTTAGCCAGATTATCACATAACATGCTCTTCCCTTCACTTGATAAACACTCTTTTCCATTTAAATGTCTACTAAATAGCACTGTAATTGAGCAGAGTGAAGGGAATGCAAAACTCAACTGAACTGCCATGATCACCTTTTAAGTCAAATTACTAGGCTTTCATTGAATCATGATTCCTTGACAGTTAAAACAAATGTAGGTGGCCGATGTTGAGCTGATCACCTGCATTTTTCAGCAGAGAAGTGAAGTAACTGCCCCCCACCCCGATGTTTAAGTAGTAAAATATTTCACAATATAAATTTGCTGGTGGATTTGGGGAGGCAGAAATCCTAGTTTGGCTCAGTGGGAGCTGATGCAGAAGCTACAGTTTACACGGACACTTCCAGGCTGCCAAGTCCACAGGATTGGAGATGACTTGTAACTTTGGGCAGTTGGGGCTGTATAATTCGGCCTGAAAAAATAAACAGTCCCTTTCTCCCTTTCATTTCCTGTATAATTAAGGAAAACACTGACTTAATTGCCTGGATAATTACAGGCCTGTAGGCCTGGCCTCAGGCTGTCTACACAAGTGCCAATAAAATCACCTGAAAAGTGAAAAATATCAGGCAATCAACTGTTGGCTTTGTCAAATAACTGGTTTAAATGATTTCCTTCCCCCAGTCCACTTTGAATTGGAAAGAAAATGTGAATGTGTCAAAGTGTCTACTGATCTATACCTGGACTGTGGAAGATGCTGACAAGGCCACTCCTGTATGTCTGGTATTTTAAAGAGCTCTCCTGCGCCCCAATAACTCCCAGGCTTGAGCCTAGATACAACACCTATTGTGTCCTGTGTCCCTGTTTCACTGAGGAAATTGAGGTCGAGAAGCAGGAATTCACCTCAGTTTTCTGGCCCCTTCCCACCTGCTAGAGTATCCACTGGGCCCATTCTTAATTCACTTCCACTAATTAGTTGTATTACAGTGGGCAAGCCATTCACGTCTGAGTGGCAGTTTACTCATCTGTAAACAGGGACGCTGTAAAGGGACACTACAGTGAGCTCCATAGGAAGTATAAGCAAGAATAAAGGCCAGTGTGACTCTGTCAAACTTCCTGAGAGAAGGAAGATGCAGATGGTGCAATCGGCTTAAAGAGGGAAACAGATTATCTTAGAGAATCTTTGCTTGCATCTTTCTCTGCACCCTCCATTTTACGCCAACTCACTCAACTGAGGGCTTGAAGAGAAAAAAAGAAAAGAGAGGACATAGTAACTTTAGAACCCACAGTGGTGGCGGTTACTGAGAGAGTCCAGGCTTGTATTTGAGGAGCCAGGAGTTCCAACACAACTTACCCACAGTTTTCCTACTCTATCAGAATTCAAGGAAGCCAGGAAGTAGAGAAGTGCTACTATCCAGGAAGTGATGGGGTTTTTGTGTTGGTTTTTGTGTTTGTTTTTGTTTTTTTCGTGGGTGATACTAGGGCTCGAACTCAGGAAGTGTTGAGCTATGTCTCCAGCCATTTTTTTGAATATTATTTTAAGACAAGGCCTCAAACTTATGATCCTCCTACCTTGAAGTCCCAAGACAGAAAGAAACATAAAAGCTATCCGGACCACATTATTAGGCAATTCATTTTATGTAAGCAAACATTGATTGCTTCTCAAAAATGAGAATGAGGATTTGAGGCTATGAAACAGTTATAACAGTTCTTTTTTGTACTTTCTTTTAACTTTTATTTGTATTTATTTTATACTGAGTTTATTCCTGTCCCACAAGATTCTGTTTCCTTAATTTCTTCTTTGATCTCTTTCTCATCTATGAAACTACTGCTTCTGGTTTAGGAATAATTCATTCCATCCCATTCATTTCATATCTCTGTGAAAGCAGAAGCTCCTGTGTGGGCTAATCCAACCAGGAGCATAGTAATTGCAACAGCTCATCTTGGGTGCTTTGTTCATCTGGATGTATTCAATGATCATAGAATCTACCTCTACTAAGTTCTGCATTACTCTGTACATTTCAAGAATATGCAGCAAAATTTCAGTGGTCTTTTTGAGCTACTGACTTTTTTTTTTTTGCTTAAATTCTTTCATTGGTACATTTTAGGTACACAATACATTTACATTTGTCATTGGGTGCTTGTACCTATACATGATGTACCTTGGTTCTTATTTTTTCGCCATTACTTGTGCGCCCTTCACCAGCTCCACCCTTCCCTATCTACATAGACTTTGTTTCCAGTTTTTCCTTTTCTCATAATTTTTCCTTTCCCTTCTTTCCTTTCTCCTGCCCCTCCCACTTCCCCTACCGCTTTGGAACATTTCTTCCTATTTCACATTATCAGTTATTCATTTTAATCATTTTAATCCTTATTTACACTTTCAGTTTCTCACACTAGAGAAACTATTCGGTATTTATTCATGTATGTCCTATTTATTTCACTTAAGAGTATGGCCTCAATATGCACCCACTTAGCTATAAATGTCTCTAGTTTCTCATTCTTTATGGCTGAGTAGTACTCCATTTTAGGAAAAAACCACATCTTCTTTATCCACTTTCCAGTTGATGGGCACTTGGGCTCTATTTCCAAGCTTTAGCTATTACAAACTGTGCCACTATAAACATGGGTGCACATATATCACTGTGGTATGATTCTTTTAATTCTTTGGGAAGATACCCACCGGGGGAATAATCAGGTCAAATGGGACCTCTAGACCTAGTTCTTGGAGGTATCTCCATACTAATTTCCACAGTGGTTGCACCAGTCTGCACTCCCACCAGCAATGGAGAAGGGTTCCTTTCTCCCCACACCCCCACCAGCATTTGTTATTGGTTGATTTCTTGATAGCAGCCATTCTTTCTGGGGTGGGGTGGAATCTCAGTGTTGATTTCATCTACATCTCTCCAATGACCAGTGATGGTGAACATTCTTTCCTATGTTTATTTGCTGCTTTTACTTCTTTGTCTGAGAAATGTCTATTCATTTCAGATGCCCATTTTTGAATTGGGTCTTTGAATTTGGGGGGTGTGACTTTTTTCAGTTCTTTATATATTCTAGATAGTATGTCCTTTGTCTGGGGTACAGCTGCTAAAATTTTTTCCCACATTGTAGGTTGTCTCTTAGCTCTGTTTTGCAGTGCAGAAGCTTTTTAATAAGATGAGATCCCAGTTGTTGATTCTTTGTGCTAGTTCCCGTGCTACTGAGGTTTTGTTCATAAAGTCTTTTCCTATGCCAATGTCTTCAAGAGTTCTACCTAACTTATCTTCCAGCACGTTTAGTGTTTCTGTCTTAATATTTAAATCTTTAATCCACTTCGATCTTAGTTTAGTGCATGGTGATAGGTATGGGTCTAGTTTTAATCTTTGGCAGGTTGAAATCCAGTTTTTCCAACACCATTTATTAAATAGGCTATCTTTCCTCCAGTGAGGGTGGTTGTGAGCCACTGACTTTTGTCTAACCCCAATATTTGGCCTGGGCACTCCTACCAACACCATGATTGTAATACTGCAACAGCACACATACATTGCTTCTTTCAGTTACTTGGTGGCTTTTCACATACACATAACGTTGATGGCCTGGGCTGTTTCATGGGTATACTTAAAGTGCATGCAAAGATTTGATCTTTTTGATTTGCATGATTTGGGGAGGTTTTTCTGGGTCAAGAGAAGAGCAAAATCTTTTCACAGGTCACACAAAGCCACTTGTTGGGGTGGAACAATACAATATGGGAAGAGCTATTTTTGTGTTTTAAAGTAATTTTTATTTTAGAATACGTTTAGATTTATAGAAAAATTATAAACTTATGAAACAGAATATTCAAGTACTCCACACCAATTTTACTCTATTATTTACATTAGAATGACAGTTCTGTAACAACTACTGAGCTATCACTAGATCATTATTACTGAACTGTGTACTTGATTCAAATGTCTTAGTTGTTCTGTAATGTCCAGGATGTGATTCAAGATTACATTTAGGCCTCATATATCCTTACTTTGCTCTTGGTTGTGAGGGTTTCTGAGTTTCATTGTTTTTGGTGACTTTGACAATTTTGAGGAGTAACAGTCATGTGTTTTATCTAATGATCATCAGCTAGTATTTTCTGATTTCTTTTTCATGATAAGACTGGGATTATAGGTTTTGAAGAGGAAAACAGAGGACAAATGCCATTCCATCCCATCCTATCAAAGAAACGTGCTAGTAATATGACTTATTGTTGTTGCAGTTAAACTTAATCACTTGGCTGACTTCTATCTATAGAAGATTTGTCTTTTCTCCTTCATTTAAGTACTGGTTCCATCATTTACTTGTATCAATATGGACTCTTGGATGTTTATTTTATGCTTTGGGTTATAACCTAATATTATCTTTATTTTTGGCTCAATTGGTTCCAGCTTTGGCCATTGAGAGCTCTCTCTAGTGGGCTCCTGTATTCTTTTTGACACGCACTCAACCTTTTGTGTTTTTGATCACTTTCTTATTTTCTGGCACTACATAATGCTCCACACTCATCTTGTATATTTCCCTCCCCAGCTCTGGCATCCAGTTATTCTCTAAGGATCCTCAGCTGCTCTAACTGCAGAATAGGATTAGGAATTCTGGGTACTAAGTGTGCTCATTGCTGGGGACTATCATTGTTTCTAGAACTTCTCAGTGGAAAGAGCTAGGTAATATATGTATAAATTACATATTTCTGTGATTATTTCTATATCTATCAGTGTATATAAGCATACACATCTGTATCTACATTTGATTAAACAGGAAATCATACTGTTTTCTATGACTAATCCAGGACCATGAGGTTCATTCGAGCCTTCCTTTCTTGTTTGTCTGT
The DNA here is from genome assembly GCF_000247695.1 of Heterocephalus glaber. Next base: position 1,662,235 of record NW_004624883.1, read on the forward strand.
ATCCTCCCACTCCAACAGTGAAAATCTTGGCTCCCACCCTCTACCATCTATTTACTTATTTTTTTCCAATCCTGTCCTATAGGTGTAATGATTTCAGAATTTTTAACCCATATGATGGAGTTAAACTAGAGTACAACTAGAGTACAGTGATTATGAGTAGCTCTTTTTGTCATGGGTCTTAAATCTTCACTCATTTCCAAAGTTACTTATGTCAGTGTTTTTCCCTACTTCAGTAGGTGGAGTTACATCATATATATATATAAACTGTTAGCCATTTTCTGGTCACAATCTGCCATTTGGGGTTCACAATCTCCCAAATGACATTTTAAAATGTTCATACAGTAGGGCTCATATGTTGTAATGCAAAGTTTTGTGAATTTTGACAAATACAGAGTATTATGTATCTACCACAACAGCGTCAAAATAGTTGCATCACCCTCAGAAATCCTTAGTGCTTTCATATATTCAATTCTACCCTTCTCTAAATATCTGACAATTACTTATCTGTTTTGTGACTCTGCTTTGTCTTTTCCAGAATATCATAAATGGAATCATACAGTTCATATTCTTTGTAGAATGGTATCTTTTACTTACCAAGATGTATTTAAGATTCATCCAAGGTTTTGTCTGACTTGATACCTCATTCCTTTTTTTATCCCTGAATAATATTCTATTGTTTGTGTATGCAACTGTTTGTTAATCTATTTACTGATCGAAGAATTTCTTGGTTGTTTCCAGTTTGGGGAATTATGGTTAAAATTGCTATAAACAGGGCCGGGGATTTAGCTCAGTGGTTCTGCTGCCTGCCTTGCAAGTGCAAGGTCCCGAGTTCAATCCCTAGTACCAAAAAAAAAAAATTGCTATAAACATTCTTGTGCAGTTTTGTTTGTGTGGATATAAGTTTTCAGATGAGCTGGGCAAACACCTGGGAACACAACTGGTGAATTGTAGGGTAAGACCATGTTCAGCTCTGTAAGAAACCACCAAATTGTCCACAAAAGTGGCTATACCTGTTTACATTCCTACCATCAATGAGTGAGAATTTCTGCTGCTTTGTGTTCTTACCAGAAATTCACATTGTCTTTTCACAGTTTTAGCCTTTCAATATGTGTGAAGGGGGTATGTCACTATTTTAAGTTACTATTCCCTACTTTTCATGTTTGTTAACTGTACATCTTTGCTGAGCTCATCTGTACACTTTTAAGTCAGGTTGTTTTTCTTATTGCATTTTAAGAATTCTTTGTGTGTTTTTGTGTACAAGTCCTATATATATCTGTGCTTAGCTTTCGGTTATCCTAACTACCTTTTACAGAGTGTTATGTCTTAAACCAAGAATGTCCCCCAAAGGCCTCATCCACTCAGAGGCGGGGCTTTGGGAAGGTGATTGGATTATGGGGGCTGATAGCTGACTTGCTTAGGAGGCGGGGCCTGGTCAGGGGGCGGGTCACTGGAGCCCTGGCTCCTCCCTTCTCTCCCTGCTTCCAGGCCACCACGATGTAGGTAGGCAGCTTTCCTCTGCGGGCAGGCCCTTCTATCATTCCCTTCCTGCCTTGGAGCCACTCTATGGACTAAAACCTCTAAAAAGTGTGACTCCAAATACGGCTCTCTTCCGGTAAGTTGTGGGTGCAGTTGTTTTGTCTCACTGATGAGAATGCAACTAGCACACAGAATAAATCCAACTTACCTACTTTTTATTGTATGAATCCCATTTTTGGAGTAATGATATTATACATAAAATATCATCACCAAATAAATGGCCATGCAGATTTACTCCTGCCTTCTTCTAGAAGCCCTACAGTTTTGCTTTCTGAGTTTCTCTTCTTATTTGAAACATTTTGCATTTTACATTTCTGTCCTTGATCCATTTTTCTGTCTTTATTTAGGTGTGAGCTTTATGTCAAGGTCTCTTTTTGTTTTCATTTTGATATTCATTTAATTTTACTACTTTGCTTATTAATCTAATTCTTTCATCCCTACTTGTATCCTTTCTCTATCAAATTGCTGTTATGCATTCATAAAAAGTTAGTTATTATAATTGTGTGAATCTACTTCTGCTCTCCGTATCTATTTCATCAATCTATACACTATTTTTCATCAATACTACACTTTCTTGATTATAGTTATTTTACAAGAAGTTTTGAATTGAGTAATGTGAATCCACTAACTAGGTTCTTCTTCCTTTTTTTTTTAGGTTCTTCTTTTTCAAAATTGTATCATTTATTATAGGTTCTTCTCTTTACATATAAATTTTAGAATTAAGTTTTCATTATCTTTTCAGGCTTAATAAAAGTTTGTGGTCATATATATATATGATCATATACATGTGATCATATTATTGTGCCTATATACATATACATATATATATGTATATATATATTCAAGGTGGATTTAGCAGTAAATTAAGAATAGAGAGCTTAATTGAGTATGGCCATGAAGCACGCACACACTGCTCATAACCCTCAGATACCTATTTTAACCAAAGTCTCTTGTACAGTAGAAATAGTATAAGCAGAAATAAGTCATAACAAGTTAAGGATACTGGAAAGTGTGTTTGGAAAAATGACGTGTAGCTTAAAGTAAAGCATTCAGCTTACTCCTGGAGAATTTTATATATATACATATATATACACACATTTTTATGCTTTTGTCCATAGATAGATAGATAGATAGATAGATAGATAGATAGATAGATAAATATATAGACACTTTTGTCCATGGTTCCTGACACATAACTCCCCAAGGGAGACCATAGAAACTGTAATTTTTCTTCCTCAAAACAGGTCATAGAAATTCTGATCTTTCTCTACCTTTTTGTTTTGGAGTTGGCCATAAAGAAATCTTCACTCATCTTGTCTAGCGGTAGGGTGTAAGGCTCTCCTCATCCCACAGATACCCTGCTTCATAACCTGGAAGGAGAATGTTGCCCAGAGAGGCCAAAGAGAATCTGAAAAGTCAGGTTTTGCTGGCTTTCCCCACCCAGTCTATTAGCATTGGATGTGTAATGAACTGTTTATAAAAACCCCAAAAGGACAGGCTTCTGAGAACCTCTGGAAATGTGGCATGCCTGGAGAGGGCATGGAAGCTCTTTGTCCTTTCTCCCACACTTTACCTTGTACATTTCTTCATCTTTATTCTTCGTGATGTCCTTTATAATAATCTCATAAACACATTTCCTGGAGTTCTGTGAGCTGCTTGAGCAAATTAATTGAACCCAAGGAGGAGATGAATCACAGGAATAAGTAAAGCAGCCTAAGGCTTGCAACTGGCATCTACAGTGAAGGGACTAAAGTCGTGGGGACTAAAACCCTCTTCCTGTGGAATGGCGCACTGTCTCCATGTAGGTAGTGTCAGAATTGGACTGGAGTAGAGGACACTCAGCTGAAGTCCACTGCAGAACTGATTGCTTCTTGCTGGTGGGAAGAAATCCCCACACATTTTGGAGTGCCAGAAGCCTTCTGTGTTGGGTGTTGTGGTGTGAGAATAGAAGTGGGAAGGAACACTTTTTTCCCAGTCAGAGTTTAATTGGGTTTGTGTTGAATTTATAGAAAAAAATGACATCTTTATAATAGTGAGCCTTCTATTCTATTAACATTTATTATTTGTTTCTTTAGATTTTTATATTTGTTTTATCAGTATTTTGCAGTTGTCTTCATATAAATGCTACATATACATATTTTCTTAAACCAATATGTTAGTACTTCATTTTGTGGTGTCATTATAAGTGATAAATTTTAAAATTTGAATTTCAACTTTCTATTGTAGATACTACATAGAGAAGCATTTGACTTTTGCATATTGACTTGTATCCTGCTATCTTGATTTGCTTCCTTATTAGTTCCAGGACTATGTTTTGTTTGGAGTTTTCTACATAGACAATCATGCGTCTCTGAAGGAAGACACTTTTCCTTTTCAACTTCTATACAATTTAGTTTTGTTTTTGTTTTTTTTCTTATCTCACTGTACGAGCTAGAACTTCCAGTGGAGTGGTGAGAATGGACATCCTCACCTTGTTCAGGCGAAGCATTCAGCTTCTCTTCATTAAGTATGATGTTAGCTATAAAGTTGTTTTTATCTATATCACATATTAGGAAAAGGAACTTCCTTTCTAAACTTTTGATAGTGAATCACATGCTTCTCTTGAATCTATTGATAATAATTTTTCTTAATTAATTCTGTTCAAATTTCAAATGACATTGATTAACTTACTAATTTTGAACCAGCCTTGGATCCTGGAATGGACACCACTGAGTTATAAAGTATTTTTATATATTTCTAGGTAGGATTTGCTAATATTTTGTTGAGATATTGCATTTGAGTTCATAAGACATAGTAATAGGTAGTTTCTGCTTCCTGAATTTTCTTTGTTTAATTTTGATATTAGGGTAAACCTGGCCTTACAAAATGAGTTGGGAAGTGTATCTTCCTCTACCTTGGAAAGGAATCTGTCAAATTAGTATTAAATCTAACAGTTCAGCAGGAAAACAACTTAGAACAAGATTCTTTTTCAGTCTTTTCAACCACCAATTCAGTTTTTTTTAGTAGATATAGCACTTTCAGCTGATCTACTTCTCATTGGGTGAATGAATTTTCTTGATTTGTACCTTTCAAGAAATTGGTTCAATTCACCTAAATTATAAACTTTGTTCATCTTGTAATATCTTTTTAATATTCATAGGCTCAATAGTGCTGAAATGGTTTCATTCTTAATATCACTAATTTGTATCTTTTCTCTTTTGTCTTCATTAGCCTGGCTAAGACTTGTAATTTTTCTTGATCTTTTCAAAAATGATCTTTTTCAGTTTGCTAACTTTATTGTTTATTTATTGGTTTCTGTTTTAGTATTTACTATTTTCTTTCTCATGTTTAGTTTGTCATTTCTTTCCTAAAGTGGAAGCTTGAGTTACTAACTCTACAAAATTATAATTTTCAAATATTTGCATGTAATTCTATACATGTCCAAGGACTGCTTTTGCTGTGTCACACACTTTGATCATTTTTTGTTTTCATTTTCATTCAGTTCAGTAAAATTTTAACTTTCTCTTCAGATTTCTTTGACTCATGATTTATTTAGAAATGTGTAGTTTAATTTCCAAACATTTGGAACATTTCCAGTAATCTTTCTTTTATTGACTTCTAGTTTAATTACATTTTCATCAGAGAATATGTTTTATATGATTTCTATTCTTTTAGTTTTGTTAAGGTGTATTTTATGACCTATAGTGTGGTCTGTCTTGGTGAATTTTCCATGTGACTTTCAGAAGAATGTGTAATCTGTTGTTGGTTACATTATAAATATTATTTGAATCAAGTTGACTGATAGTACTATCCAAGTCATCTGTATTTTTGCTGATTGTCTGCTTTCTAGATCAATCAAATAATGAAGACTAAAACCTTTTTGTCAGTTCTATTAGATTTTGCTTCAAGTACTTTGATGCTCTGTTGCTAGATGCATAAATGTTAAAGATTATTATGTGTCCTTCAAAAATTAAACTCTTCATTGTGCAATGTTCCTCTTTATCTCTACTAATCTTTTTTATTCTGAAGTCTACTTTTTTCTACAATGAATGTAAGTACACCAGCTTTCTTTTGATTAGTGCTAGGCTGATGTAACTTTCTCCATCTTAACTTTGAATCCCTTTGAATCTTTATAGACAATACTGGTTTATGTAGAAAACATGTACTTTGTCATTCTTTTCAAAAACTCCCGCTGCCAGTCTCTGCCTTTAACTGATATATTTAGACAATTCACATTTAGATTGGATATTGTTCTGCCATCTTTGTCACTATTTTCTGTTTATTTCTTTCATTTTTTCTCATTCTTTCTGTATTCTGTTTTTAATTCAGCATTTTATATGATTCCAATTTATCCCCTTTCTTGTTATATAACATATAGTTGATTTTTAAAATTTTATTTAACTGACACACAAAAATGTACATATTACTATATTAGTGAGATAGCATGTAATGTTTGGATTCATGCATACATTGCAGAATGTCTAAATTAGATTAAACATCTTTATCTTCTCAAATATTTATCATTTCTTTATGGTCAGAATTTTCAAAAACTTTTCTTATAACTTTTGAAATGTAAAGTATGTTATTGTTTTCTATAATCACCCTATCATGCAATTGCACAGCAGAAAATCTTGCTCTACCTAACTGTAACTTAGTACCCACTGATCTGCCTCTCTCTATTCCTGCCCTCAACTCTCTTCACCCTCGGGTAACCACTATTCTACTCTCCACCTCTGTGAGATCAACCTTTTCTGATGCCACATACAAGTGATATCATGCGGCACTTCTCTTTCTGTGTTTGGTTTATTTCACTTAACATAATTAGTAGTCCTTACGTGGATTTCATTCAGTTGTCTACGTAAAGATGATCTTACCATCTACAAATAAAACAGTGTATTTCTTTTCAGATTGGGTCATTTTTATATAATTTCCTAGTCTGATTTTATGATCAGACTAATTTCAGTAGACATCTTTTGCTTCATTCTGAGCTTAAAACTCTTTTCTCCTGTAACTATAATGTAAGCTATTGGGTTTTTGTAGATGCTGTTCATCACTTTGAGAAAGCTTTTATTTTATTTATACTTCACTAATAGCTTTTTATATAAAGAACGGATGTTGGATTTTGTCAAGTTATTTTTCTGCACTTATTGAGAGGACCATATGGCTTTTCAGCTTTAGTTTGTTAATGTTAATTACATTGATTTTCAAATGTTTAACCAGCCTTTAATTCCTGGAAGAAATCTCACTTGATCATTGGGCATTGTATGTTTGTTTGTTATACTGATAGACTCTGTAGATCATTACTTGTAATTTATATTGCAATATCTTTAAGAAGACAAATTTTTCTTTCTGCCACATGTAATCTGCTGTTAATTCCATCCACTGTGTTTGTCATCTCAGGCACTGTACTTTTTAGCTCTATGAGATCAATTTGAATGTTTAACATAGTTTCCATATCTCTACCGAATTTTTTCCTTTTACAATTTTTATTTCACTAGTACATGTTTGCAGTACACGAAATTTACATTCATCTTAGGGAATAGGTGCATATATACAGCACAGCTGATTTCTTTTTTAAAATTTCCTTCCCCTTCTTACCTCCCTCCATCTCCAAATCCCTTTTCTACGTTTTTACTGTTGTTGCTATCATTATTCCTAGGTCATGTTTATGAACTAAAATGCTTACATTCAGTGTGGGTATTTGGTAACTGTACATGGTATATCTTAAATCTTCTCACTACCAAATGTTTGGACATATGAAATAAAGTTATATTAAGTATAACTATATATAATATATGTACTATTTATATAATAACTATAACATAATAAAGTTATTATAACTATTTAATATCCTCATCTGCAAATTTTAAAATACATGCTGGCTCTGGGTCACATGTGATTTTTCAAGATAGTTTTAATTTGATTGTCTTACCTTAGTGAGTTCAAACATTTTTTAATATTGCTAAAGACTAGTTCTCTTTCTCGTGAACTGTCTGTGCATTTTTCACATTTTTCTATCAGGTGTTAGGTCTTATGTTCCCCAAATTTTAAGAGGCCTTATATATTAGCGATATTAGTGGGCTGTATCATATGTTTTCCCATTTTCATTCACCTTTTGAAATTCTTTTTTTTTTGTTAAATTCTTTTATTGGTACATTTTAGGCATACAACACAATTACATTTCTCTTTGGGAATTGTACCTTTACATAATGCATCTTGGTTCTTATTTTTCCCCCATTCCTAGCCCTCCCTTCCCTATTTACAAAGACTTTATTTCCATTTTTTCCATTTCTCATCATTTTTCCTTTCCCTTCTTTCCTTTCCACTCCCCCTACCACTACCCCTACCCCTTTGGACCTTTTCTGCCTATTTTGCATTATCGATGATTCATTCTAATCATTGGTACATTTTAGGTATACAATATAATGACATTCATCATTGGAAATTTGTACCTTTACATAATCTCTCTTGG
>NW_004624883.1:1693200-1709670 GCF_000247695.1 Heterocephalus glaber
GCAGCGGGAGGGATGGTGACCAGGAAGCCCCTTCCTCTGGACCAGGAGCAGTGGGATGGTGGCTCAGAAGCCCCTACCTCTGGGCCAGGAGTAGCAGGACTCAGTACCTTGGTCTGGTGGTCTGGTGTCCTCTGCGTCTTTGTAGTGTGGAACCAGGTGGCTGCCGGTCTGCAGCAGGGTGATTCGGCATCTTCTGCATGACTCAGGACCTCGGTAGGGCATGCACAGACCTGCCTGTCTGCAGCGGCCTGATTCAGTGTGTTCCGTGCTACCTGGGACCTCAGTAGGGTGTGGGCAGACCTGCCTTTCTGCAACGGGGTGATTCGGAATGTTCCGTGTGACTCTTTCCATTATTTTCTTAATCTCCTCTATTTTTTTTTTATCTGTATCTACTCTAGATTCATTGATCATGTCTTTCACTTTGATCATCATATCTTTTTACCTGAGAGATTATTTCTCTATAACCTCACATATTTGTTTTCTTACTTCTGCTTGAGAAAAATCAAGTGGTGACTTCTGATTTCCTCTATCTCAATGTCTCCTGGACTTTTCCTAGGTGGACTCAAAGTCTGGGATTGTACTTTGCTTCTGCATCTTATCATTTTCTATTTTTTCAATTTTCTTTTCTGTGTTGATGCTTATAAATTTCTAATGGCAGATAATTTTATCACTCATATCAAGGCTTCTCTAGGAAATGTCTATTCATCAGAGATATCTTCTGGGTATAGGTGGTTCTTGGTCTTTGTGTCCGTCCCAAGCTCCTATCTTCCCCATTTATTAAGGATCAGAAGTTGCTATGTATTTGGCTCAGCACCCAGTCCTTTGGTACTGGACAATAGTGGTGGTTATGGCCCCAGACAAACTCAGTGTTGTCATACAAGGGAGAATAACTAGTTACAACAAGTAGGACATCCTGGGTAAAGTAGTACAATTACCAATATCAATAGCCTCAAGCACAGCCTAGAAACTGACAGATTGTAGTAACTATTAATTTGGTACCTTTAACCACAGGAGCAAGATCTATAGTTATATAACACTATCCAACATAAACCAAGATCTTGTATGCAATGAGTTTCCCCTTAGTGGGGTGATTTCACCCTGGGGGTGGATTTAAGAAAAACAGGGGGCAAAACAGAGAGATAGTTGAAGGGAGATGCAGTACAGGCAAGGCTGGAGGACAGCACATGATCACTCGAGGTTTGGGTAACTGGAGAAGAGGGCAGGAGACAGCGTGAAGGATAAAGCATAAGAATATGGAAGTGAATCAGAAAGACAAGAGATGATTTTCACTAACATGAAAATATCATAACCTCAAGAGAGATAGTTGAGGAAAGAGAGGAGGAGGATGAGTAGAACAAGATAAACATAAAGGTAAAAACTTTTTTAAAAAAGATAGAAAGAGGAAACAAAACCAACAGAGAAATGAAAAATAAAAATAAAAACTAAAATTCCTCTTGAGTCCACAGTTTTATGCTAATGTCCTAGGCAGGCAGTGTCCCAGAACTGCTGTGCTTCCCTGGCAAGTCTGGGTACAGTTTGATCTTGTGGGAACTGGGCCGGTCTTCCGCCAGCAGCTCTGTGGATGTCTCTCTCTGGCTCACCCAAGCCTCCTTACCGTGGGTTGCTGTGGCACTTTCTGCCAGGGGCAGCCCAGGGCTGCTCTCAAACTGGGGTACAGTTGGCTCCCCTTGGTCACTCAGTCTTTGCACAGCCTCCTCTGTTTCACCTCCACTGGCACTTCTGTATCCTGTCCCTACACACTAAGGGGTGAGTTGTGCTGCATGGTCCTGCTGGATCTTAGATCTCCTCTCCAGGAGTTTAATTGCCATTACTAAAACCCCGCACATGTGGTTGCAACTCACTTTTTTCAGCTGCACTGCGGTCTCAACAACCACTGCAGTCCACTGCGTCTTTATTCCAGTGACTTTCTTTCCTCTCCCGGTGGGCTTCGATTCTCAACGTCAAACCTGGGAGAGCCCTCTCTGCTGCTCACCCCTGTGGCATCTTCCCCAGCTCAGAACTTCCGGAGCCTTTCTGAGCTCCGCCTCTGTCTGGCCCCTGGAGCCTCTGTCACGCGGCGTCCGGGTCTCCGCATGCCACAGTTCTGTGTGTCCTGGCTCAAGTTGTAATAACCTTTTAAACTGGTCTCCTAGCTTCTGCTCTTGGTCTCTTTTGATCTACTGCCCAAATTTTGCTGTGCATTGGAATTGTCTGGGGAACTTTTGCTTCTGATTCAATGTGTGTTAACTTGTGTTTTTAGTTAATATCTGCTCAAAAGTGGCAAAGGGTTACCAGGGCTAGTAGTAGCTGAATCAGGATGTGAATCCACTCAATTATTTCCAAAGCCTCCACTTTAGTTATTATAGTTCACTACCTGTCTTAGTTACTTTTCTCTCACTGCTGAGACAAAATACCCTAAGTTAAAGGGGGAAAGGTTTATTCAGCTCACACTTTGTAGAGGTTTCAGTCCATAATCGGCTGGCTCCAAGGCAGAATGGCATATGGCAGAGGGGCTTTGCAGAGGAGAAACAGTTCATAGGGCCCATAAGGGAGCAAAAGCAGGATCTTAACAGCTTCTTCCTGCCCCTCTTATCTTATCCAGACTACTTAGGGTAGGTAACATTCACACCCTTAATCCTAATGCCTTCGGGTCTAGCATTGCACCTTGAATCAATCACACACTTCAGATTCAGCCACCTCTGAAAAAGCCCCATCTAAGAGTGCTTGAGGCTTTGATGGGACATACAACACAAGTCATAACATTGCCTAACTGCAAAGCAAAGACTAAATAACCCACAAGTGCTTAGCACCTTCTACATACTAAGCACAGACTCATTTGGTCTTCATGGCAAACCCTATGACATCAGTTCTATTTTTAACCTCCAGTAAGGATGAAGAAAGTGAAGCCCAGAGAGGTTAAACAGTTTACCAAAAGTCACACATATAACTGATGGTGAGTTTGATATTTGAACCCATGTAATCTCCCTATAAAACATGCGTTTTCAACAATACCCCCATAGAAATACTTATTTTCCTAGCAGGATGAAACATTCCTACTCTAAATCTGTATAATGTACAGAAACTTATAGTATATAAATATTATGTTAGTGAGGATTCTCCAGAGAAACAAAACTAATAGAACTTGTGTATATGCTTAGTCAAATAGACATTTATTATAAAGAATTGGCTCACATGATCATAAAGGGTGGGAGTACAAGGTCTTCAGGGTGGGCTAGTAGGCTACAGGCCCAGAAGAGTTGATGTTCCAAGTTTGAGTCTCCAGCTAGCCTGCTGTAGAAACAGAAAGACCTGAAATTGCATATGAAATTCCAAGACAGTCTTCTGGAGAATTCTCTCTTGCTCAATGAAGACTGATCTTTTTGTTCTGTTCATACATTCAACTGGTTAGATAAGGCCCACCCAATCATGGAGGACAATCTGCTTTACTTGAATTCCACTGATGTTAATGTTTACCTCATCTAAAATCACCCTCACAGCTACACACAGAATAAAGTTTGATCAAATTCCTGATTAATGTGGCCCAGCCATGTTGGCACGTAACACTAGCTGTCACAAATAGAAATACAGAATATTCAGAAGTTGAGAGGAGAAAGATAGTTACCAGAGATTGGAAAGAGTAAAGGGGAAGAGATGGATAAATGTTGATTACTGGGTGCTAATCTACAGTTAGGAGGAAGAAGTTCTGATGTGCTATTTACTGCACAGTAGGGTGACTACTGATACCATAATGTAGTATGTACGTTTAAAATTTGAAGAAAGGAACTGGGAAGTTTTTCCCATAAAGAAACGATAAATACTTGAGGAGACAGATATGTTTAACCTGACTTAAACATTACACAATGCATACATGAATCAAAACATCACATGGGGTACCATGTAGTACTTTATGTTTTATGTACCAGTTAAAAATAAATTTCATTTAAAAAATTTCATAGGGAAGGGAGATAATAAAAATTAGGAAAAAATATCTAAGAAGAACCCTTAGGTGAGAAGGCTAAGAATGACAAGAAGATTGAGAAACACTATGCTAGAATGGGCTTGTAATCACCACCTCACAGATTAGACCAGCTAATCAGCTAGAGAAACCACACAGGTGGACAGGTGACATCCACTGTAACAGTCACTAGCTCATACTAAATACAAGCTTCCAAGGTACACAAAATGCATGTGCAGAAAGCAGCACTGACCACTATCATGGCTCAAGCTCACTCTGTATAGCTTCTTCCTCCCTCATGTAGGAGTAAGGGCTCTCTTCACTACCAGAATCTGCCTTCTTTGAGCTTTACAGGATGGAGCCCATTGTGATAATGAGGTGGGGGTAGAGTGAAGCACCAGTGGGCATCTCTACTGCTAGAGTTCAGAACCCCACTTTTCACATACAGATCGGGAGTGAAGGGGTTAAAGGCTCTAGATGAGAGTTTCCTGGGCAAGAAAATTGTGACTTATGGAGTCTTAGGGCAACTTCCCTAAGATCAGGTCCTGGGGTTTTAGGACTCCATCCAGAAGTCTCCTTGTTTTCTGCTCACCGGGGGAGATTCAAAAACTCCCAAGCCCATGCCACACCCCAGACCACAGAAGACATCCTTTGGCTGGCAGCCGGGTCTCAGTAGGCTTTAATGTTCCCCAGGTGATTCCAATATGCAGCAGAATTTGGGAATCAACAGCATGTTCTCAACTTTGCAGCTGGAGCTATCTTAATAAAACAAGTCCAATCATGCATCCCTGCTTGCTTAAAGCTCTTCAATGGGTGCCCATTACATGGAGAATAAAGTCAACCTTTTTCTTATGACTTACAAGCCATTGTGTTTCTGGCTCGTGCCCATTCACTTCTCCTCTGTTATCTGAGTGCATTTCTCACCATGCTGAGTTTCACCACTATCCTTTTGGTTCCTCAAATAAGGTGAGAATGGATATCAAAGTATATGATAGGAACTCTCGAGTTGATGTACCTATAAATCTGGAATACTCACCATTATTCTAACCCTTCTGCACCTGCAGAAGTGGCTCACTCTTGTACAAATGTTCCCTCCATTCTTGAGGACAACGCAAAGGCTTTTCCCCTGAAATCTACATGTGCATCCTCAGGATCTGCCTGTGTCTCCTCTCCTGGTTTATAGTCCAATAGTGAGGTTATTTCACAATATAACCTGGCTGGGAAAATACTAGACCTGCTATGGAAGAAAAGAGACCTCACCATAAGGAACTATAGGACGTAGTTGTTAGGAGTTAGGAAACCATACGGAGGAATAAATTATACAGGTACTGGATCAAGAGAGAGTCAGGACATAAAATGGGATAAAAGTTATTAATATGTGAGCACTCAATAAAGATATAGTATTTAATATCCTGACAAGGAAACAATATGAAAATGCTTAGCATGATTATTACAATTGTGGGAAAACCAATAGTCCATACCAATCAAGGTACAAATGCCAGAATTGTTGAGTGAGGCAGAACAGAAAAGAATTAATGGCTCCAGGAAGTGGGCTTGCTAAAGCAGGTATCCCAAGGAAGCCTGAAGTCCTTAGTGGATGAATACAAGGGGTGATCAAAATATACAATGATGGTCTAAATTTTAAAAATGTATTACTATAAATGATACATGGCCATTAATCTCCCTCAAAATACTCACCCTTGCTTCGAATACACTTATTTAATCATCATTGCCGCTTTCAAGGCAGTTCTACAAGTCCTCTCATGAGTTTCTTTACAAGGTGTTAAATATTATGAGTGCTGCTGCCCAATGCCATCCAGTGGAATGCAGGTGTTCTCATCCACCTTATTCATCAAATCTGGCATTGTGTGACTTCTGACTCTTCCCCAAAGTCAAAATGACCATAAAAAGTAAATGTTTTGAATCAATGCAAGATGCTGGGGAAGCCACTACAGTGCAACTAGATACTCTGGAAAGAGGACCTCCAGAACTGCTTCAGAATGTGGCAGGAGCAATGGGATAAGTATGTTTGAAATAAGGAGGGGAAACTTTGAAGGGATTAATGACAATGTGGCTTTTACTATAATAATTTTTTAAAAATTTAAGAATTCACCATATTTTTAAATCACACCTGGCATATTCCACAGAAAGGCAGTTAAGGAAACACTGGTGAGAGGGTCACTAGCATTTCTAAACAGGTGCATCTCCATTGTAGGGTCAGGAAGATGAGAAATGATCATAAATCTGAGTTCCCTAATAGCAACAGGGATAATATCATGGGCCAGATGAAGATCAGAAGATATATGGGTACAATTACTTTAAAGAGCAGCAAGGTGAAACTTGCCATCAAAACATTGTATCCCTTGCTACAAGATAGCTAGGCGGCCAGCCAGAGAAAGAAACATCTAATCTGTGCAATCAGAAGAAATTAAGGATAAGTGAGCGAGATGTGGTAAGAATCACACTAATGAAAAGTCCAAATCCCTTGTTGAGTTTCCAGACCTGAGAAAATTTTCAGACCTGGAAACCATTGAATGAAGGAGAAGCTGGGTCCCTAGGAAGATGGCTCCTGCAGCACCATGTAAGTATATATGATAACAAGTCCTCTGCGTTTGTCTCAGGAAGTACAAATGGCTATTAACAAGGGTTACTGTACCTTTGTGAAAGAGGAGTGCTCAAACATTTAATGCGGCCCAAGTTTTTGTTGATAATCAAGGACTTGAAGCATCATCAGAACCTCCATTAGAATAAGGTCATGTGAGGATGAGGTAATAAATGTAGCTCTACTCACAATCTGTCCTCAACACCAGTAGACCCACCTGAAGATTATTAATTCCTCCAGTCTCCAAGTGTATAATTGCATTACATAACTTGAACATTGACACAAGACCTGCATTCATTCCTTACCCATAGTATAAGATGTATCACAGTTGAGAAGGTCAAATGAAAACCTTTTGAGTCTCTTGGGTTTATGCCAAATAGGAGAATCACAGCAAAGATTTCCAGGGTTCTAGAACACGGCTATACTATCTGTGGTGGAGAATTATAACTTTTAAAAAGTAGTCCTTGGCATAATACTGGGCTATGGTAGAGATAAAGTGTTGGGCCTTAAGACATTAAGTGATTATTGCATTGCAGCTGCTTTTTAAACCTACTAAGTCATAAGATTGGTTGTACCCAGAAGTAATCCATTGCAAAACCAGCTGATGGATGAGTACAAGGCTTGTTTCACAGATGATCTGGTTCAATATGAAGAGGAAAGTTGAAAATCAAATATGGTTGCACTATAGCCCAATCCGAGGTGACTTAAAAGACAGAGTGAAGGTAAATCCTCCCAGTGGGCAGAGTTCTGGATGGTGCAATTGGTTATTTGGCTTATTTTGAAAAAAGAAGTAACTTGAGGTTAGATATATATAAGGTCTTATAAGGAATTGTAATTTAATTGGCTTCCTATAAAAACCTGTAAATAGAAAAGTTGTAAGTTTGGAAACCAGGAGGTATGAGGTATGGGTGACCTTATAGTAGTGAGCATGATGTGTAAAGCTCGTTGTATATTTCATGTTAAAGTCTACCAGAGAACATCTGCTCTGGAAGAGGCATAAAATCATAGTGTAGACAACAAGCAAGCCAACTAACATCAATGTCTCCCTAGTGTGCCACAATGAACACATGAAAAGTGTAGACATATGGTAGAAATGGCAGCTGTGGATGGGCCCAGTGGCAAGGCTCCCACTCACAAAGGTGTATCTAGCTACTGTCACAGCAGAATGTACAACTTTCCAGCATCAGAGACCAATGGTCCCTAACATGTCACCTTAAAGAAACGATCAATCACTTGGTGGCAAGGTGACTACATTGGAACTCTCTTACCCAGGAAGAGTGAGTCATTTGACAAGTTATTCACTTTGACGACTCTAAATATTTTCCAGAAATGACCTTAGAAAGCACAAAAATGTTTGATCCCCCATCATTGGATCGCATGGAGCTTTACATCAAACCAAAGAACACTCTTTGCAGCAAAATATATGCTAAAGAAAGTGCATGACCACAGGATCCACTGGCCGTAGCCCATCTGCCTTAAACAGAAGCTGCAAGACTGACAGAGTTACAGTGTCAAACTGCACTGTTGAAGGCACAGAAGAGGTGACAGCGCAAAGATGATTCCATGATCTACTCCCCCAGCGTGCAGGGTATATGATAATGAAGACCTTTATATCATGTTGCATCCCCCATAATAGAATACATTAGGTCTAGAATCAAGGGGTGAAGATATGATTGGCTCCCCTTGAAGAATTTGTGTTTCCTGTTCTCACCAATGATATCTTAAAGAATTCGATCTTTGTCTTCACAATTCTGAGCTCTGTGCACTTAGGGGTCTTGGTTCCCAAAGGGGAAACACTTCCACTTGGGACATAGAAAGAGTTCCATTGAACTGTGACTTACCATTGTGGCCTAGACATCTCATGCTCCTTGTGGCAGAGGACAAGCAGTCAAAAAGAATCACCGTACTAGCAGGGGTAATAAATCTTGATCATCAAGAGATGATATTTTACACACAAATTCTGATTCCTGTGTTTTACAGACAAGTCTTTGTTTACATGACTTGTCCCAAGGACACATAGCTGGTAAGTCATGGAGCTGGAAATTGTACCTAATTTTGTCTGAATCCAGACATGTCCCTGAACACCTCACTGTACTTTGTTTTGGCAGATGTGGCTGCGTTTCACATCACATGATTCTTATCTTCCATTTCTAAAATTGGTGGTGGACCAGTGATCCAAAACTAGTCAATCTGCAGGTTGGCCAGTGCCCCATACCATTACCTATGCCTGAAAATATAAAATATTTGTGAATAAACAAATTAGCCCGTTGCTTATAAATTTATCTTGCATGAAAACTGTGGCCCATAGTATGATGGTGAGTAAGCTTACCAACATGATGACCTATCGTGGGCAGATGAATTTTTAAAGACAGTCAAACGAATGGGAAAATAAGAGAAAGATGCAAGGAGAATGCTCCTAGATGAGAACTCTGAGTTCTTTCTGACAAGTTCTATTTGCTTTGCCAGGCAGGTCTCCTAGACAGGCTCTCTAGCTCTCTCACACAAGATGTATGGAGAAAATTCACCCATCATTTGCTTCAATCACCCATAGGAATGTTGGCTAAAAAGTAATCTCTCCTTAATTCCACCATCAAAACAGCTAGCTAGTTCAAAACTTACCCTGTAAATTCTTCATGTAGAAAAAAAAAAAAGATATGAGGCTACTTTTCTCCCTAAAACTTCATAGGAAAAATATTGAGTTCTTCAAATATCTGAATTGAAGTCTCCTGATTCTTGAAATATGCTCCCTTGAAGATTCAGTGGTACTCAAAGCAAGATACTCTCCCTAGAAAGAATTCCTGTTTCTTGATCACTCTCTCTAATTCATTAACCCTTTCATATGGCTGAGAGATACATTTTTATGCCACTTATCATATATCTTGCTTCTGGTATCACATGTACACATTATTAGAAATGTAATCTTGAGCTTCTTAATTCCTTAAGCAAAATTTTCTAATTTAATTTCTTGTTGCAGTGTGACCATTGTAAACTATTCACTATGCTAATTAAAAAAGTAAGCCTTCTTGGCAGATGCTGCTAACAATTCCCCCAGACCAGTTTCAGCCATTCACAGAAAACAAGAGTCAATCACTTCGCGGCCTTTTGGCTAAGATCAAGTGAAAACAAGAGTCAATTCACAAAACAATTTCCAGTACATGAATAGGGTATGAAAATTAAGAAGAACTGGTAAAAGCAATGTGTGAAATTTTGGAAGTAAAACTTAGCTAATTCTAGAAACTATGCTGTCATTTCAAAATCACAGGAGTCCAGAATTATGGGACAAGGGGTAAATGAGATCAGAGTAAGAGGTGAATCCTGAATATATTGGGAACCAAGATCAAGACGTTATTATATCTCAACTTAAAATGCTTATAAGAAGTCCAAATGGAAATATTAAAGCACATTGTAGAATACTCTGGTGTAATATTTATACTTTAGCAGCTCACTAGACAGTATGTAATATGTTTCTATTTTCTTCATGAAAGATAAAAATATATATGTGTGTGTTTGCATAGAAATCAAGTAAATGCTAAGATCTTTGTGTTGTTGGCATGTTGAGTAGAAAAGTTAGTTAACTGCAGATTTTGATAAATTCAGTGTTCATGTTAAATTTCCACATTAGCCACTATATGCATAGAAGAGTTTACTGCTCTCGAAGTAGTAGGAAAAACAGTGAAATGAGAAAAAATGCTCATCAATACAAAGAAAACAAAAATAAAAATGATGCTCAAAACAATGAAAAATATCAAAGGCACAAAAGAAAATATTATAGCATTCTGAATGTATCAGTAACCACAATAAGTGTAAGTGGGCTGAACAGTACAATCATATTATCAGACAGGTACTTTTAAAATTCCAGCTATATTCTGTTCCTATAATATGTCAGATATAAGGAGAAGAAAAGTTTGAAAGTGAAAAAGTGTATAAAGCTTTTGTAAAAAGAAAACTAGTGATTCTTTATGAATTTAATATTGTTTTTTGTAGTTTTGTGAAGACTGATGTCGGTATCTGTAGATCACTTTTGGTAATATGGCCACTTTAAATATATTTAAACAACAGTGGCCTTTCCATTTTCTAATACCTTCTTTAGTTTCTTTCTTCAGTGTTCTGTAATTTTCATTTTAGAAGTCTGTCTTCTTCTTGGTTAGGTTGATTCCTAGGTATTTTAATCTTTATGAAACTTTATAAAAGGAATTGTTTTCTTGTTTTATTTCTCAGTGAGTTTATTATTGCTGAGTAGGAAAGCTATTGATTTTTGGTATGTTGATTTCATATCTGCCCACTTTGCTGAAGTTGTTTATCACATCTAAGAGTCTGCTGGTGGCGGTTTTACGGTCTTCACTGTGAAGGATCATATGACATGCCTGTAGAAAAAATTTGACTTCTTTCATTCCTGTTTGTATTCCTTTTGTTTCTTGCTCTTGCTTGATTGCTCTGGCCAAACTTTCAATAATTATATTGAAGTGGTGAGAGTGACATCTGTGTCATGATCCTGATTTTAGAAGACATACTTTCAGGTTTTCCAAGTTCAGCGTGATGTTGGCTATGGGTCAGCCATAGACAGCTTTTATCAATTTAAGGAAAGATCCTGCTATACTTATTTTCTTCAGAATTTTTATCATGAAGGGATGTTAAATTTTGTCAAAGAATAACCAAAGCAGTCCAGGGCAAAAAAGAACGGCTGGAGGCATCAAATACCTGGTTTCAATTTATAATACAAAGCAATAGTAACAAAAACAGCATGGTACTGGCACAAAAGCAAAAATGTAGACAAATGGGACAGAAGACACAGAAACACATGGAACTACAACCACCTGATTTTTGACAAAGGAACCGAAAACATACACTAGAGGAAAAAAAAGCCTCTTAAACATATGGATCTGCAAAACAGGATATCCATGTACAAAAGATTGAAACTAGATCCATATCTCTCACCTTGCACTAAAGTCAAATCTAAATGAACCACAGGCTCAGATATAAGACCTAGGACTTTAAAACCGCTGGAGGAAAAGATAGGGTAACATTTGAAGTCATAGGTACAGGCAAAGACTTCCTGAATAGGACTAAAGTAGCAGAGGCAATAATATTAAGAATCAACAAATGGAACTACATCAGATTAAAAAGCTTATCCCCAGAAAAGGAAACAAGCAATAGAGTGAAGAAACCACCTACAGAATGAGGAAAAAAAATCTTTGCTAGTGACCTTTCTGTTAGAGGATTAATATATAAAATATATAAAGAACTCAAAAAATTAACTCCCAAAACACAATTCAATAAGTAATGGGCAAATGAATTGAAAAGGCACTTCTCAAAAACCGAAATGGCAAATATATATATGAAAAAGTGTCATCGTTAGCCATTAGGTAAATGCAAATTGAAACTACACTGAGACTCCATTACACTTCAGCTATAATGGCTATCGTGAAGAACATACACACATACAAAACAAAAACCAAAAGCCAAAACAATGAATGCTGGTGAGGATGAGATGAAGGCCAGGCATTCTCTTACACTGTTGATAGGAATGTAAATGAGTACAACCACTATGTACCTCAGTGTAGAAATTCCTCAAAATATTGAAAATATAAATACCATTTGATTCAGCTTTACCACTCTTTGGTATATTTCCAAAAGAATTAAAAACAGCATACTATGATGACACATGCACACCCATGTTTATAGCAGCACAATTTACAACAGCTAAGCTGTGGAAACAGCTCAGATGTCCATCAACAAATGAGTGTATAAAGAAATTGCAATACATACAAAATGGAGTATTACTCATCTCTACAGAAGAAGAGAACCATGGCACATTTAGGAAAATAGATATAACTAGAAACCATCATGTTAAACAAAATAAGCTAATGTTAGAAAGTTAAATATTACATTTTTTTACTTATATGAGCATTCAACACATAAAATAAAATAAGATAAAATAAAATAATGGAGAGAAGATAGGAAGCTAGAAGGTAGACCTTTAGAGAAGAGGAAAGGGATCAGCAGGAGGAGGCAGAAAAGGAGGAGGGGTAATGGGGAT
Source organism: Heterocephalus glaber (assembly GCF_000247695.1). Next base: position 1,705,795 of record NW_004624883.1, read on the forward strand.
GAAAAGAATCAAAATATGTTGCATGCATGTATCAATATACCAAAACAAATATCACTGTTCTGTTTTAGTAGTATGCACTCATAAAATGAAAATTGATGATATTAACATCAGAAAAATAAACGAGGAAAAAGTATTTATTCTGGCAGAATTCCTTCTTGCTTGGGAGAGGTCAGTCTTTGCTGTATTAAGACCTTCGACTGCTTCAGTGAGGCCTACTAACATTATTTAGAATAATGTACTTTATTCAAGTCTATTGATTCAAATATTAATCTTATCTAAAAATACACCTTCAGAGAAATGTCCAGAACAATGTTTGATCAAATACCTGGGCATTATGGCTCAAGCAAGCTGAAGCATAAATTTAATTGTAACAATCAGCAAAGCTAATTTTATTGTACATCTATAGAACCCAACATACAACAATTAAAGAAATGCAGAACTAATGCAACTAAACCCAAAATGAATAAGAATAAAACAAAAAATCTTATATAATTAATAAACTCATTTGTAAGCAGCTTATAGGTTAAAATTAAATAAGAGATTACAAAATATTTTAAAATAAAAATAAGGAAAATATTACATACCACAAATTATAGATCAGCTCAAGTAGTACTTAGAGAAAAACTTTGAATGCCTACATTAGAAAATAAGAAAGAAGTAATTAATGAGCTAAGGATCATTATTTGGAAAAGGTAAAGAAAGGATAGACTAGACCAAATCAAACTAGAAAAGGAAGTAAATAATAAGGAATAGTCAAAGCACTACTAAAGAAGAACAAGTTTCTAAATAACTAAGCAAGTTTAATATTGGTTCAAGGAGTGACAAAAAAAAAAACCTTACTGGAATACAATAAAAAGCCCAGAAATAGACTCTCACAGAAATTTATTTTATGCTAGAGTTGGTACCTTCGATCTATAGAGACAAGAACACATTTTTAAAAATGGTCTGGGACAAATGAGTACTCAATGAAAAAAATTAAATTAAATCACTGTCATATACAGTAATTTAAAAAGTAATTCTAAATTGATTGAAGTCAAGGAAAAAAGTTGGTGAAGAGGACAAACAAGGGTCTTTTAAGCAGTGTCACTGGCTAGGCTAGCAGTCTTGCTTCTGGATCTCTTCTGCTTGTTTATCTACAATACTTGAGATGTAGATCCAGGTATAGCAGGAAGAGTTAGCAACCACACACACACACACACACACACACACACACACACACACCTCCTAGTAGGGCTAAAAGAAAGTCTAGACCAATAATGGCAAACTTCTAGAGCTTTCAACCATACAGACAACCCATAGGCTTGCCAGCACTGGTCTAGGGCCATTCTACTGTGTAAAACAACCCTTCTGAGGGAGCTGGGGAATGTCTCTGAAGCACCATAGCACTGGCAATGGAGAGAGCAATGTCTGCCATGGTCAGGATCAGGTTTCCTGTCAATTTTCATGAGGAGTGATTCTTGTATATGGTATCAAAGATCTTGTAAAGGACATAAACCCAGCATCAGTTATGCCTCCTGTCAGGTGCCTGGTACATCTGGTGTACAGGTTTGGCTGCTGGCTTGATGGTACATTTCATTCACAATGATGATATCTAGCAGCACCCCCAGCATGCCTGTTGTGTAGGATCCCACCACCTGCCATTTCCAGGCATGATATTGTTCATTCTAACTGGGTAACCCCCAGTGTGCCTACAGAGAACAATGTCACCTTTGTGTGCATACAGCATGCATTCCCCTATTTTATTATTCAGTGTCCAGTTCATGGATATGGATGCCTTGGCATTTGCCACTCTCGACTCATGGATGGTGTGGTTGCATAAACTCAGTTCCCCTGTACAGTATTGCTGATGAAGCCCCTATATAGAGGGGTAGCATTAATTCTTGTTTTCACCTTCATTTCTGCAATGTTCCATATATTCAAAAGAGCATGGTATGGCAAAGTATCATCCCACTAATAATTTGTTATTTGTGATTGTGACATTTTACAACAGAGTCAGTTAAAACCAGAAAACTCTGGCTCCCACCCATATGCTGGGTGCCAGATCTTCACTTGGTAAGCCAGGGCTCGATTTCTGTCTGTGTGCACTATGGCATTAAGAATGTGGTATAGGTTACCACTGGCAGGTTTAGGAAATGAGGTCCAGGATAGCAAACCCAGCACTTTTCCAGGTAGCCACAGTTTGGGAGTGCCTAAGGAAAGTGGTATGCTTCCAGGTATGTGCTGACATCTCCTTCTGAAAAGAGCAGACAAAGGTAATGCCCTTCCTCCAATCCCTCCTGGGGTCTCAAGTGTTCCTAACCTATCAGATAGGCACTGGGTTGATTTGGAGTAGTAATTAATTCTGTGTTCACAGTCCTGAGACTACTTGCTCTGTTGGGGACACATGGCCTTTTCTGTTTGTTCTCAACCTCTCAGGCTTGGTGGTTCAGTCCGTGAAAGGAGGTCATGTTGCGTACAAACTTGACACGCCTTACAATGTCACCCATCTGACTGGAAGGAACATCCTCAACACTATGAGAAGCCCCTTAGCACTCTGACCTTTCTCAGTCCTGTCCCTCAGGACAGGAACCCTTGGGAAGCATCACCTCTAGATTAGAGTCAGAAGGCCCTGTCTAGAGTACCATGCTGGCCTGCACCTGAAACCACCCTCAGGATCTGAATTATTAGGGGAAAAAAGAAAAATCACCATTAGAAATACTGATGTTGGGATTTTGCAGGTGCGGTCTAACTAGGCAGCTGCTTGTCTCTCTTCACACCCACCAAGCTCAGTGTTTCTCAGCAAGCACTACAGTTCTGTATTGCTCTTATACTGAGGTGTAGCATTACTGCCCATACTATCCTGGTTATGTTAGATGGAGAGAGTATCACACTAGCAGGCTGTCTTGACATCCAGAAATGTCCAGAATGAAAGTTATCCCAGATTAAACATCTGACCTACAAGAAAAAGAAAAAGAAAAGCAAGAAAGTGGTAAATATAAAAGATCACGGACTACATAAAATGATGATAATGTCATATGTGTTATAAATAGAATTAAAATCAATAACAAAAGTGACACATTGGAGTGTTTAAGGTCTTTATATTAGTTAAACTTAGAGTAAAGATTTTGTTAGATTTTGGACTTTAATTAAGTATTCATGTTGGAATTTATAGAATGATACTTGAAAGAACAGCAAAAGAGTGAATAATAAAAGTAAAAAAATGATAAAAAAGCAAATCATCCAACAAATGAAGAAGAGAAATACAAATAAAAGAATAGCTAGGGAGCATGAATTGGAAGCACAAAATATGGGGATAATTTTAAATACAAACAGCACAAATTACATTTAATGTGAGTGGATTGAAAGTTCCAGGAAAAAACAACAATTTTATAATCAATGAAAGTCAAAACAAGCATATTATTTTGAAAAACATATCTAAAGTACAAGGATTGAAAGAAAAATGTTAGGCAAATTTAACAATAATAGTAACAAATCTGGTGTCATTATATTAAAATCAGACCAAAAGAACTATAAAAAAGAAGGTTTTACAATAGCTCATAAAGTTACATAGTGATGAGACTGAGGTAATCAAGAATATGGGATAAGTAAAAAATGACATTTTGCAAAATCCTCAATAAGATACTGGCAAACAGAATGCAGAAGATGCAGAGATGGTTCAACATATGCAAATAAATAAATGTAATATATTATATTAATAGAGCCAAGGATAAAAACCATATGATCATCTCAATAGATGCAGAAAAAGCATGTGACAAAATCCAACACTCATTGATGATAAACCCTACAAAAAATTGGAATAGACGATCTCTACCGCAATCTGATAAAAGCCATCCATCTATGAAAAAACAACAGCCAAGATGATACTAAATGGTCAAA
>NW_004624883.1:1721376-1784916 GCF_000247695.1 Heterocephalus glaber
GGGGTTGAAGGGAGGGCAGGGGAATGGGGAAAAAATAAGAACCAAAATATATTATGTAAAGGTGCAAATTTTCAATGATGAATGTCATTCTATTGTACACCTAAAATGTACCAATAAAATCAAGTAAAACAAAAGATTGTTGCATGGAATTGTAAAAGATAAGTAAATGCACAATACCCAACTTGAAACTATACTATAGAGCAACTGTGATAAAAACAGCATGGTACTGGCAAATAAACAGACCCGAGGATCAATAAAACAGATTAGAAAATGCAGAAACAACTCCGGACACACTCAGCCACCTCACCTTTGAGAAAGAAGATAAACACCCTCACTGGAGGAAAGATAGCCTCTTTAATAAATGGTGCTGGACCAATTGAGTCACAACTTGGCAAAGATTAAAACTAGACCTGTGTCTCTCACCATGCACTAAACTAAAATAGAAATGGATGAAAGATCTAAATATTAAAACAGAAACACTGAACCAGTTGGAAGAGAGGTTAGGTAGAACACTTGAAGACACTGGCATGGGAAAAGATTTCATAAATAAAGCCTCAGTTGCATGTGAACTAGCACAGAGAATCAACAAGTGGGATCTCTTCTTATTAAAAAAGCTTCTGCACAGCAAGAGTAACCCACCAACAGCATGAAGAGACAACCCACATTGTGGGAAAAATATTTTACCAGCTGTTCCTCAGACAAAGGTCTACTGTCTAGAATTATATAAAGAACTTAAGAAAATCTGACCTCCCAAATTTAAAGATACAATCCAAAAATGGGCATCTGAAATGAACAGACATTTCTCACACAAAGAAGTAGAAATAGCAAATAAATACATGAAAAAATGTTGAACATTACTGGTCATTCAAGAGATGCAAATGAAAACTAATCTCAGATTCCACCTCACTCCAGAAAGAATGGCTGCTATCAAGAAATCAAGGAATAACAAATGCGGGGTGGGCGTGGCTGTGGGGAAAAAGGAACACTTCTCTTGTTGGTGGGAGTGCAGACTGGTGCAACCACTGTGGAAATCAGTATGGAGATACCTCAAAGAACTAATACTAGAGGTCCCATTTGACCCAGCTATTCCCCTAGTGGGTATCTTCCCCAAAGAATTAGAAGAATCATACCACAGTGATACATGTGCACCCATGTTTACAGTGGCATAATTTGTAATAGCTAAATCTTGGAAACAGCCCAGTTGCCCATCAACTGGAGACTGGATAAAAAAGATGTGGGTTTTTTTTAGTAAAATGCAGTACCACTCAGTCATAAAGAATGAGAAATTAGAGGCATTTATAGCTAAATGGATGCACATTGAGGCGATACTCTTAAGTGAAATAAACAGGACACACATGTGTAAATACCGAATAGTGTCTCTAGTGTGAGAAACTGAAAGTGCAAATAAGGACTAAAAGGTATAATAGATAAAGTGAAATAGGGAGAAAAGGGGCAAAGGGGAAGGGGAATTGGGAGGGGTAGGGGAAAGAAAAGAAGGGAATGGAATTAATAGAAAATGGAAAAATGGAAACAAAGTCTTTGTAAATATGGAGGGATGGAGGGGTTGAAGGGAGGGCAGGGAAATAGGGAACAAAGGAACCAAAATATAGTATGTATAGGTACAAATCTCCAATGAGGAATGTCATTATATTGTATACCTAAAATGTACCAATAAAATTTTTTAAAAATATCCAACCCAGGGCTGTTCTCCCACTTGAGATCTTGCCAGGCTCTTCTTTACTTGAGACAGTTGATGGAAGAGCCACACACAAAAAAATGCCCAATAGTAAGACTCACACAGCAGAGTGAGAAGAATGATTTGGAAGGAACAGTTTCATCTTTCAAGGTTAAATTATTGGACAGTGTCCCTGTGTGATAGATTTATTAGCATTTGGTCCATAATTTGGGAAGAATCAAGCACTCTATTACTTTAAGTATCCAAAGGCCATTCTAACACCCTCGGGCATCTCTAACATAACCATCAGTCTAGAAGTAAAAAAAAAAAAAGTAGCTATAAACAACAACAAATAATATAGATTTATGCATGAATAGAATGAATAGATAGCTAATACAGCAAACATGGTGATAAAGTAGGTGTAGTAAAAGATTAATGGTAAAATATAGGGATATATTTATCCTCTCTACAAAAGTGATTGCCTTCAAATAGCACACACGCATCACCTCAAAGTTTCTGTGCATCAGGATCTGGACCCAGTTTAACTGAGTCTTCAGATTTAGGCTCTCCCAAGGCTGCACTCAATGTGTCATTGGAATGATGCCATATTTAAATTCAGGTTTTACTGTTATCAGTCATAAAAAAGAAGACACCAGTTTAGAAATACTGCTATATGCACACAAAGAGAAAAATAACAGCTAATGTAAGAGGTCATGAGAGAGCAAGACAGAAAAAGTTTTGGGGGCCCAGTTAGTGTTGTGGCACGAAATTCCACAGACATGTTTGCTCCTGAGAGTGTAAGATAAAAGACACTAAAATGATATCGAGAGCAATAAACAACCCCTATAAAACACTATGAAACAGGCACTAGTTTAGGTCCTTTACACACTTTAATAGATTTAATCCACACAACAAAAGGAGGAAGGCAACATCATCCTCATGTGAAGGTGAGAAAATGTGGCATGGAGGACTTAAAGTTTGTCCAAGGTCACAATGACATCCTTAAATCATCAAGATGATCGCAAGTTTACTCTGGAAAGAAGTTAAGTCATAGAAAGGAAGCTTTCGTAAGATTTCCAACTGCAAAATATCAAAAGAAAAGCATTCTTGTGCTAAAGGCTCTAAACTTCAGTAATCAGAAATGTCCCTTTACATGGAACAGCAGCAATCTGCTGCCTCCTTGAAGAGGGCTTCACTGACCTGAGGACCCCATTGCTCCTCCTGAAACTACTGCCTTTCTGTCTCAGAGACCTTGCAACCATGGCAGTCCCCCAAGCTGTGATCTCTACCTAGGTTTGTAAAACAAAACACAATTCCAGACTTCAGTGAAATTGCAACTTCAGACAAATGCCAAGCATCTTTATAAATTATATCCCCAAGACTGCATGTAACATATATTTTTTAAAAATTCACTGTTTCTCCGAAAGTTAACTTTAGCCACTCACAGTTTTTATTTGCTAATCTGGCTTTCTTATCAGTACCAAGCGCTTCTACTGAAGCCACCCCTCTCTTCATCCTCTTTCTTTGACTCCCCAGCACTGTCCACCTCTGCGCCTCACAAGGCTGAGGGAAAGAGGGGCCTGAGGTCCCCAGGCTCCAGCTGCCAGAGGCTAGACTGAGCTAGGAAATTGCTGCTGGCATCCACAATTAGCCCCAGAGCACATTTTCCCATAGAAACAATAATCTTAATGGTGGTTGGCTCTCCAGTGCTATAGGGCCTATAGTTCAGCCATATTCTTGGTTAAATAGGCTTTTGTGGACTGGCCTGGGAACCTTCTCACCATTTGCAACATTGTTTCCATGGGAAAAACGCTTCTGGAGTTTCAAACAACTGACCTACAAACAAACTTTTGGAACAAAATGCATTGGTAAATTGGGGAAAGCCTGTAGACTCTCCCAGAGTCATTCAAAGGCTGGTGACTTCACTCCAAGATGTTAGCAAGGTTTGTGCCTGCTTAGCATACCAAAGGGAAGCCACCGGGCTTGCTAAAGAAACTTTAATAAGCAAACAGAGAAGATTGACAGACCCATAATAAACAGGCTGACTCTGGCTTTGATTGGCTACATAGGCCAGCATTTACATTGAATGATTTCCCTTAATCAAACACAGGCCTTATCTGGACAGGCAAGGCACTTATCCGACTAAGTGGGTGGTTATTGAGGAGACGGCAGGTACTCTGTATCTAATTGTACATTTAGGATCCTTTCACAGACACCAGCGTGCCAGAGGAAAGACAAGCATATTTTTCCCTCCATTGTCTGATACTTTCAATGTTTCGTTGGTTTGTTCACCTTGATGAAAACAGAGCAATTATGCTCCTTTCATCGGCTTCTTTCAAAGGCATATGGAAAATTCTGCTTTCAGTAATAAATGTTAATTCCGAAAAAATACTTCAAGGCAGTGGGAGAGAGAGGTGGTCTCCCATATTGCTGAAATTGCATGCAGAACTGCTGCTGCATTTGCATAACAAATGTGACAGGATGGTTACTTAAGAGACTAAAGCAGGAAGAATAAAATGTATAGAGATAGCTCGGTTCTCATTAATTATTATTTGAAATGAAATGTAATGCCACTAGCTATAGTGTGCCAGCAGTAGAATAAGGAAATATATCATCATGTATTTAAAAACCCTTACAGAGTATAATAATAATTAAGAAATTATTACACTACTGATCTTTTAGAAGCAGTGTAGCCACCTGTTCATGCCTTTATTAATCACCAGTTTTCTTCTTTAACACTGCACAGCAAAGACTATTAAAGAGAAGAATACAAAAATTGAGGTACTCGGAAATAATTTATGTCATGTAGCAAAAGTATATTAGAATGCATCAATTTAATTAAGACTTTCAGTAGTAGAGAAAGTCATATTTCTGGTTTATAGCAACATATAATTTGACTGAAAAGAATAGCAATGCACATTAGTAATTACTACTGTTGATATTATTAATTTGCTCTAAAATTAGCTCAAAGTGATCTTTTTTTTTTTCCTGTAAGAAACAATCACTACTGTGTAAATGTGTTTACCAGACTGTTGAGAGAAAGGGAAGCTTTCAGTCAGGGTTGTGAAGAGGGGGAAGGAACTGAGCTTCTTAGGACCCTTGTCCCAATCAGCTGAGTTCCTGCCCTGAAAACTGGTGTGTAAGCTCCTGGCCACTGGGTTGGTTCTGCACAAAACAGCAACAAATAAAATACCTGTTTACAGATGCTGGCAAGGAAAGTGGGGACTGGAGTCCTCTGTCCGAGTCCTGAAAGGGGCATTTGTGGATCATGTGTTTCTCAGGGAGTCATATAAATGTCCTCAGACTCAATTGGGTCTTTTATTTCTTTTGTCACAATTTTTCCCAACCTTTTAGAAAATATCCCAAAGTCTTGATGACTATTTTAAAAAGTGTGAATTTGGTAATCACTAACAAAATAAAGGTAGTTAACAAGATTTGTTATTTTGATAATAATATCATAAACATTAAATTATTTGATCAATCAAATTGTGACAATTCTAGCTATCACTGCTCATTCACAAACTTGTTTAATTGCGTCTCTAAAATTAACATAAAGGAAAATTGACTTTGGGGCACTATATCTCTATGAATTTAAACACAATTAAAAATTTGTGTAACCACCACCACCACAAACAGCTCCATCTCCCTGTAACTGTCCCCTGCGATTCCTTTTTAGTGATATCTTCCCACCTCTTAACCCTTTTCTGGCAATCAGCGATCTGTTTTCCATCACTACAGTATTGTCTTTTCAAAACTGTCATGTAAATGGAATCACATTATATGTAACCTTTTGAGATTGGCTTCTCTTACACAGCATGTGTTTGAGATTCACTCAAAGTTGTAGTATGTGTCAATGGATATCTTCTTTTTATGACTGTATAGTATTCCATTGTATAAAAGTACCACAATTTAATCAATCTCCCTTTGAAGGACATTTGGGTTGTTTCTGGGTTTTGATGATTATACATACACCTGCTATCAATATCCATGTGCAGGTTTTTGTGTAAACCTGTTTTCATTTCTCCAGGGAAAGGTGATTACTGAGTCATATATGTTTAACTTTATTAAAAAATGCCAAAGTGTTTTCCAGAATTACTGTATCATTTTGCTTTCATACCAGCAATGCGTAAGAGGATGTGTGATTATTTTACCAGCTATCCTGGATCCATACATTATTATTTTCCTTGGGAAAGCCCACACATTAATCCATGCTAGGTTGCATTTGGAAGTTCACTCGGAAGGCTGACAACAACAGCTGGCCATCCTGAAGAGACCCATAGCCTTGTAACTGACCTCCTTGCATCTACGTTTAGTCTTCAATTTATTCTTCACACTGCAGCAAGAGAGGGTTTTTCTAAACAAACCTGCAGAGTCACTCACCTTCCACGCACAACCTAACTTAAGACACTTCAATGGCTTTCCATTGGTCTTAAAATAGATCAAAATCTTTAATGTGGTTTAATAATACCCAATATGATCTGGCCTCTATCTTTTGCTCCAGCCTTATCTCCTACCATTCTTCTTTCCTTTATGAACTCCAGCCAAACATTTTCTCAGCCACTGGGATTAAACATGTTCCCTCTGGCTGCTGCACACACCCTGGTCCATCTATCTGAAATGCTTTGCCCTGTGCCTAATAAATTCCTATGCTTCAGTCTCAGTCAGAGGTTACCTCCTCGGAGAGCCCTCCTCTCAATCCCAATCATATTCTCAGAGTCTCAGGAAACTGAGTTAAAACTCCACATTTATTTGTTACTGTCTGTTTCCCCCATTGAACCCAAGATCTATATCTCTTTTTTGGTCACTAGGAATCTAGTTTATTGTGTCTTGCAGAGTGGGTACTCAGTAAAATTAGGTGAGTGTATTATTTTAAGTATGACACCGAAAAAAGTCAGACCCCAAAGACCACATATTGTATAATCTTTATGTGAAATATAAAAAAAAGGAAAATCTAAGGAGAAAAAAAGTGGTTGCATAAGGTTGGGGTTGGAATAGGTATTAAATGTAAATTGGGATGAAGTAATGAAAATGTTCTCAAACTGCATAACTCTGTAAATTTTCAAAGAATAATTGTATTGTTAAAATGGGTTAATTGTGTAGTATATAAATTAAACCTCAAGGAAGGTGGTATAAAAAATCAATTGGCCATACCTATGTGGAACTATTTTTTTAAATTAAGTTTATTGGTATTATTTAGGTATACATAATGATCACATCCATCATAGGGAATTTGTACTTGTACATGATATATCATGATTCTTCTTTTTTTAATTTAAAAAAAATTTAACAGAACTACTTCTCTACCCTCTATTCTGTTCTGTTGATCCATCTGTCTATCTCTTTGACAAAGTCACACTCTTTTGATGAGTTTATCTTTATAGTAATTTTTTAAATTGGGTAATATGAATCTTCCAATTTTATTCTTCCTTTTTAAAATTATTTTGGCTATTCTAGCTAACTATTCCAATTTTAGTATATGTGCTGCCAAAGCAACCACAAGCTAACTATTCTTCATAAGGTTTTAAATGTACTTTTCTAAACCTATTTTAAAAAGTCTTTGTGGAACTTCAATTAAAATTGCCTTAAATCAATAAATCAATTTTGAAAGAATTGACACTTTACTATATTGTGTCTTCCAATCCATTAAAACAGTATATCTCTCTATTTTGTTTGGGTGTTCTTTGATATTTTAATCAGATTTTTATAGAAAAATGTAAATATTTTGTCAGATTTATTACTAAATAATTTTTATGAAGGTAATATAAATGTGTGTATGTGTGTGTGTGTGTGTGTGTGTGTACTAGTCAGCTTTGTGTTACCATAATGAAATACCTGCGATAACTAACCTTATAAAGAGAAAATATTTACTTGGCTCACAGTTTGGGTGGTTCAGTGGTGCAAGGCCTGCACTGACTCTCTGTTGAGGGCAGCAGATGTTTACACATCTTGACAGGAGCAAGGAGTCACATCTCAAGCCAGGGAACAGAGAAAGAAAGAGAGCAAGATCCCACAATCCCCTTTTTGAGGATGTACCTTCAATAACCCAAGGACTTCTCACTAGACCTCACCCTAAAGGTTCACTACCTCCCAATAGTGCCACCCTGTGGTACAAGATTTTACCACATGGGCATCTTGGCTGCTTCGAGTCTTTAGCTATCATGATTTGTGCTGCTATAAACATGAGTATGCATGTGTCACTGTAATTTGATGCCTTTAGCTCTTTTGGAAAGATATTTAGAAGGGGAATGGCTGAGTCATATGGAATTTCTAATTTTAGTTTTTTGAGGAATCTCCATACTGATTTCCATAGTGGTTGTATTCGTTTACATTCCTACCAACAATGAAGAAGGCCTCCTTTTGCACCACAGCCTCACCAGAATTGCATCAACAGATGAATGGAAAATGACAATGTAGTATCTACACGTAATGGAATACCACTCAGCTATAAAAGAAAGATAAATTCAAGACATTCGTGGAAAATGGATGCACCTGGAAAATATAACACTGAGTGAAATAATCAGACACACAAGCTTAAACACCATATGATATCACTCATTGGAGTAAAGCAAATTATAAACAATAAGCAAAATAAAGGATGGACAGAAGAGAACAAGGGGATAGATCTCTTGCAAATGGGAAGGAGTCTGGGAGACCGAGGGCAAGGGGAGAGGGGGGAGGGGAAGAAGAAGAATTAAGATATGCCACATATGGGTACCAAATATCCACAATGAATGTAAATATTATATGTCATAAACATGAGCTAAAAATAATGATAATTATAACAAGAATGACTCAAAACCTAAAGGCCAACTAAACCTGGAAGACCATTGAAGAAGTAACTATTCCCTAAGGGTTCTAAATATTAGCAATAAAAAGCTCACAATAAGCAATTTACAAGCAGCAACCCAGGAATTAAGCCAAAAACATCATCAACAACAACCACAGAATAGAAATGAGAAGACAACTAAACAAAATTCAAAACCAGACTTCCAGTTCACCAAAGGCAACTCCAAGAGCCAATGAGATGGAATAATCTGAAACTCAATAATCTGGACTCCCTGAACTGGCAATGAAAAAGGATCTGGAAAAAATGAAATCAGAAAAACTTTTTCAGATGACAAAAGAGATGATGACCATAATGAAAGACATGATTAATAACTTTAGAGTAGACACAGACAAAAAAATAGAGGAGCTGAGGAAAATGATAGAAATCATGAATACCCAGCATAGGAAAGAATTGGAAAGCATAAAAGACATCCAAGCAGATATCCAAGAAATTAAAAATTCCATTCAAAGATTCCACAGCAGAATAAGTAAATGGGAGGAGAGAATTTCAGATGTAGAAGACAGGATTGCAGTTAGTGAACATGAAAACAAAGATTTCTTAAAAATAGCAAGGGACCATGACTAATCAATCCAACAGCTACCAGATGATGCAAAAAGGAATAACTTAAGATTGATTGGCGTCAGTGAAGGAGTAGGAGATAATGCAAAAGACATGAATAAACTTTTCATAAAAGTAATCTCAGAAAACTTCCCAAAGAGGGAAAAAGAATTTGACACAAAGCTAAGTAAAGCATATAGAACTTTAGCTATTATAAAAAAATCTACACCTAGGCATATAATAGTCAAGATTCCAGAAATCCAACACAAGGGCAAAATATTAAAAGCAGTTAGAGAAAACAAACTAATCACATACAAATGAAAGCCCATCAGAATCACAGCAGACTTCTCAACATAAACCCTCAAGTCAAGGAGAGCCTGAAGTAAAATATTTTAAGCATTAAAAGACAACAACCTTCAATCCAGATTGATATATCCTGCAAAACTTTCTTTCAAAAACAATGGAGAAATAAGATACTTTCACAACAGAGGACACCTGAGGAACTTCATGAATACCAAGCCAGCACTCCAAAATATTCTAAACAATATACTAGGAAAAGAAAATGAGGGTCACAACTCCATAAAGCCCAACAGAATGAATATGTTTAAGTAAGTGCAAAGAAATTGAAGTTATCTGCTGTATATAATCAGACCATAGTGTGATGAAATTGGAGATCAATAGCAAAAGAAGCCACAAAAATTTTATAAATACATGGAAATTGTATAATACCCTCCTGAACAGCCAATGGGTCACAGAGGAAATTAAAGAAGAAATTAGACAGTTTCTACAATTAAATGACAATGTCAATACAGCATACCAGAATTTATGGGACACAATGAAAGTAGTCCTATGAGGGAAATTCATAGCAGTGAATAGCCATATTAGGAAAACAGACTGAGCTCAAATAAACAACCTAATGCTGAACCTCAGGCTTCTAGAAAAAGAAGAGTAAGACAAACTCAAAGCTCCTACAACAGATGAAATTATAAAGATCAGAGCAGAAATCAATGCAATGGAGACTAAGAGAATGATACAAAAAAAGTCACTGAATTTAAGAGTTGGTTCTTTGAAATAATAAATAAAATTGACAAATCCTTAGCCAACCTTATCAAAAAAAAGGAAAGAAAAGGTTCAAATTCATGCAATTAGGAATTAAAAGGGTGAAATTACAACAGATCCAGCAGAAATCCAGAGGATCATCAACACCCACTTTGAGAACCTGTACTCCAATAAGATGGAAAACACAGAAGAAATGGGGAGATTCCTAGATACATATGAATTATCAAAGTTGAACCAAGAAGATATAAAAATTCTAAACAACCCAGTATCAATCAATGAAATTTAAAAAGTAATTAAAAACTTAACAACAAATAAAATCCTAGGCCCTGATGGCTTCACTGCTGAATTCTACAAGAAATTTAGAGAAGAGCTAATGCCACTAATGCTCAAAATCTTTAGTGAAATTGAAAGGGAAGCAATACTCCCAAATTCATTCCTAAAAGCAACCATTACCTTGATTCCAAAAGCAGAAAAAGACCCAACCAAAAAAGAGAACTACAGGCCAATCTCCCTAATGAACATAGATGGAAAAATCCTCAATAAGATACTGGAAAACAGAATACAGAGGGTCATCAAGAAGACCATACACCCCGACCAAGTGGGATTCATTCCAGGGATGCAAGGATGATTCAACATATGTAAATCAATAAATGTAATACACTATATTAACAGAGTCAAGGACAAAAACCATGTGATCATCTCAATCAATGCAGAAAAATAATTTGACAAAATCCAACACCCATTCATGATTTTAAAAAACCCTACAGAAAAATGGAATAGAAGGTGTCTACCTCAAACTGATAAAAGCCATCTATGAAAAACCAACAGCCGATATCATACTAAATGGTCAAACACTGAAATCCTTCACACTCAAATCAGGAACAAGACAAGGATGTCCACTATCACCACTCCTGTTCAACATAGTTTTGGAAACATTAGCCACGGCAATTAGACAAGAGAAAGAAATAAAGATAGGGAATGAAGAAGTTAAATTTTCATTATTTGTGGATGACATGATACTCTATATAGAAGACCCCAAACACTGCACGAAAAGTCTTCTAGACTTAATAACCATTCAGAAGAGTAGCTGGATATAAGATCAACACTCAAAAATCAGTAGCCTTCTTGTGTAAATACTGAATTGTATCTCTCGTGTGAGAAATTGAAAGTGTAAACGACAACCAAAATGTATAATAGATAATGTGAAATAGGAAGCAAAGGTTCAAGGTGAAAGGGAAGTAGGAGAGATGGGGGAAAGGAAAAGAAGGGAAAGAAAAATATATAAGAAAAGAAGGGAAAAAATTGAAACAAAGCATTTGTAAATAGGGAGGGGTGGAGGGGTGGAAGGGAGGGAAGGGGAATGGAGAACCAAGATATATCATGTATAGGTACAAATTCCCAAGGATGAATGTGGTCATAATGGATACCTAAAATATACCGATGAAGTTCATTTAAAAAAACAAGAAGAATAAAAATGTCAAAAAGGGATTTAGAGAAAGAGGAGAGTGGTGGGTGGGAAGGTAAAGGGAATAAAAAAGTACCAATAAAAGAATCTAAGGAAAAAAACAATCTGTGTTATGTACATACATCCACTCCCCAAGATGAAGGCAAACTTCATGTACTGAAAACATGAACTGATAAAATAGAAAATAAACTTAAGAAGAGATTATACCGCATGAACCTTTGGGAAACAATTAACAACCAAAAGATATATTCTTTAAATTTCAGTTTTCAGTTGTTCATTGCTATTATGTAGAAAGAAAATTAGTTTTATTTTGTTACTCTTGTGTCTTATAAACTTGTGGGATTCACTTATTAGTTCTTGGAGGTTTTTGGTCAAATTCCTTGGGATTTTCAACATAGACATTCATGCCATTGGCAAAAGAGACAGTTTTAGATCTTCCTTTCCAGTAACATTTTTTTCAATAATATTGGTAAAAGTTTAAAATTTGACTGATCTTTTTGATTCGGTTCATTTTTCTCTTTTGTTTAAATTCAGTGTCATTGATTTCTGTGCTTATCTCCATTCTTTCTTTCTGCTTGGCTCACATTTATTTTGCTTCAATTTCCCAAATTGATTGAGGTCAAATCTTATATTACTGACATGAGACATTTCTTGTTTTCTAATACAAATGTTTACTGCTGTAAAGTTTCCTTTAATTGTTGCTTCAGTGGCATTTCACAAATTTGATAAGTTTTAGTTTCATTTTATTCAATTCAAAATATTTTCTAATATTCCTCAATGCTCCATTTTTGACTCATTGGTAATTTAAAAGCGTGTTGTTTAATTTTTAAACATTTGGATTTTTTCAGTCATTTTCCTCTCATTGATTTGTTGCATATATTTTCACGTGGTCAGAAAATATACTCTCTGTAGTTTCCATTCTTTTAAATTTGTTAATGTTTGTTTATGGCCTGGGATTTAGTCTATCTTGGTGAAGATTCCACATGGATTTGCAAAAAATGTTTATTCTGCCATTTTTGACTATAGTGTTCCCTAAGTGACACTTAGTTCCTCTTGGTTAATTAAGTTGTTCAGTTCTTCTACATCCTTGACAAATTACTGTCGTCTAATTCTATTAGTTAGATTCCACTTATACTTGTGAATTTGTGGCTTTTCACTTATGTCAAGTTTTGCTTCAAATATTAAAAATCTCTGTTGCTGGTGTATTCACATTTAGAATTTTTATTTCTTCATGGTGAATTAACTTTTCTACCATTATATAATGGTTGTCTTGTCTTTACCATTGAAAAACATCTTTGTTTGAATTCAAACATGTGTGATATTATTTATAAACACTAGCTTTCTTTTGGTTAATTACTGATGATCTCTTTTTACATCCTTTTGCTTTCATGTAATGCCATTATACTTAAAGTTTCTTGTATAAAACCTATAGCAGAGTCCTGTGATTTTTTTATTTTATTCTGATAATATCTACCTTGTATTTGGTGGGTTTAAACCATTTTTACATAATTTGATTCTTCTTGATAGGTTTAGATTTCAATCTACCACTTATATTTTCTTTCTACTCTTTTGTTTCTATTCTTCTCTTTTTTTTTTTCTATTTTTGGGTACCGGTGATTGAACTTGGGGCCTTATGCTTGCGAGGCAGGCGACAGAACCACTGAGCTAAATGAGCTAAATCCCTTGCCCTGCTCTTCTCTCGTCTTTAGGGTTATTTGAACATTAGTAATACACATTATCTATTATGGTTTTGTTCATACTGTATATCTTTGACTAGTTATTTTTTCTCTCGTGATTCACAGTGTACATATTTAACTTTTAAAATCTACTTAGATTAAATGAATTATTACTTCAAAGAAATATAGAAATCTCACTAGCATATTGATCCCTTTGCTTGACCCCATTTTATGTTGTACTTGTCTTATATATCACATTTTTAAATACTAAAACCTAATCAGACAGCACTATCACTCTTGATTTCAACTCATGAGCGTATTTTAAGAAATCAAGATGAGAAGAACAGACTACCACTATGGTAGAGTTGCTTACCATTTATTTTGTTGTTCTTTGTATCTTGGTAGTCTCATGTTCCCTTTGGTATTAAGCCACCCCAACCTTCATCTTGAGTGAAAAACTTTCTTTAGTAAATCTTTAGAGTAGTTATACTTGTATTAATCTTCTTAGTTTTCTTCCATTTGAGAATATCTTTATTTTACCTTTCTCCCAGAAGGATATTTTCACCCAGAATGCTGTGTTGACAGTTCTTTTATTTTAGCACTTTAAAAATATTTTGCATTTTCCTTCTAGCCTAAATGATTTATGATGAATGTCAAGCATTCTGTGAGAAGCAACAAGGTAGCAGCTGCTGGGTTGACTTGTTGCACTTCATAGGTTCTGCTAGTAAGGAGTAGCAAATCCAAACAGAATTAAATACTTGATTACTAAAATAGCATAAGCAAGATCAGTACAGTGCCAACAATCTGCATCCTTAATCCCACGGAATGACAATGAACCAGCTGGTCTAGATGATTAACAATATGAGCAGGGGGTCAATCCGCAGTGGAGGAGCCAGTTCCAGACTTTAGCTCAGAAGTTTTATAGCCTGCAGCTAAACCTCACAGGGAGGAGGCAAAGTGGACAACTCTGACACTTAATCAGAATCAGGTAGGTCGATAAGGACCTGGCTCAAGGCAGAGAGGCAAATGAGAAGCTGTCTATGACAGGTGGCCTAGCCAACCCATGTTTCTAACCCTAGCAAACCCTTGCCTGTATGGATACATGCAGGATGGCCACCATGCCATGGCTCTGCTGCAATGAGAAATCCACAGATATTCATGCCATTGTTTGCTTATAAGTAATGTTTTGTATTTCTCTGCTTGTATTCAAGACATTTTTCATTATATTTAGTTTTTTATTTAGTTTTAAATATTGTTATTACGATGTGTCTGAGCATGGGCTTCTTTGGGATTAACTTGTTTGGATTTCACTGATCTTCTCAAATCCATAGCTTTTTGTCTTTCTCTGAATGTAGACATTTGTTATTTATCATTTCCTCAAATTTTATAGGCCTCACAGTTTTTCTGTTTCATCTATGGGACTCCTATGAGCCAGGCCCTCTTCTAAGAGAACTAAGTTCCCCTTTATCCTAGGTTCAGGCAGGCACCTGGGGCCCTACTACCATCACTGTTAGCACCACTACCGTTCAGGGCTGTCTTCCTACCATGCTGAGCAAATGAATGAGAACAACTAGTAAAATGGGGGATTTCATCTACTTTTCTCTGTGTTAGTCCTCTACATACCTCCTTCTTAAACCAGAACTAGGTTTCTAGAGTCCTGTCTGGGTACTGAGCTGCCTTGGTTCCAGGACTAGGATTTACCAGAGGCAAAAATGGCATAATTATCACCAGTTTGGATACTTTAAATTTTAGTCTTCTTCTTCAATTTGCCTGCTACTATTTGCTTCTCAAGGTCCTCAAAATGGTGCTCCATATATTCTGTCTAAATTGTGTAGCTATATTCCATAGTAGAGACAAAGTAGATTGTGGTTTCTCCATTTTACCTTAAACTGAAACTTCCTCAGCCTAAATTTTGTGACTTGAAGATTGAAATGATGTGTGACAACACAGCTCAATTGGATTAAGAACATGATATTACTGTTTACTTACAGGAAATTCTTATGCAGGAAGATGAAAGTTATGTAATTTGGGATGTTTCAGGGAGTCCCTGAAAATTTGTGTATTTGAACAAAAGAACTCTCAGCTAGTGATCATCAGAATGATGGCCCTCTTCTCAAAAAGATAGGATAATTCAATGAGATTTTTGTGTAAACGTTATTCTTCGTTACTTGTTTGAAACTCTTACCTCATTTTGTCTAGAAATTCCAAACTATTAATATTTCACAAAATCTTCCAATCTTAATCATGCTCTGACATTGAATGATCTACTCAAAATCATCCCTCCATTGTACACATACCTTACTGTTGACTTACTCTTTCCTAGACATTACTAATACTGTCCAATATTGGGGTCCCTTACTGCAGTAGTCAGTTAATGGTCTTTATTTGACCCATGAACAGATTGTTATATTATGTATATTAGAGAAGCACAAACAATGAGATATGTATAGAGATGCATAGAAACCACGGTGTTATGAGGGATTGCCTCATGGAATTTTGAAAGTAGACAAGTGCCACCATCTGCTATCTGAAAATTGAAGGCCCAGGAAAATTGAGGTGTAGTTCTAGTCCAAATCTGAAATTTCAAGAACTGTGGGCTTGATGGTACAAGTCTTGGGCTGAGTCCAAAGGTTTAAGATCCTAGAGCTCTGATGTCTGGGGACAGAAGATAGCTGACTCAGTTTAAGCAAAGAACAAATTCTTCCTTCCCTCACCTTTTTGTTCTATTCAGACCCTTGTGGATTAGATGATGGTTACCTACACTGAAGAGCTCTCTTCTTTACTCAGTTTGCTGATTAAAAAGCAAACCTCTTCTAGAAATAACTCCACAGACACATCAGAAAAATATTTTGCCAGCTATTTGAGTATTTCTTATCCGGGTCAATTAAATGCATAAAATTAACTATCACGTATGTGTGTGTGCGCACGTGCATGCGCATGTGGGTTTATACTTGGGTTGACAGACCTTACCCCAAAATAGTCTTATGGGACGGAAGTAGCCATTGAAAACCCTTACCAATTCCTTCAGTTTCCACAAAAATAAAGTCATTAAGACAGATCACTAAATAAAGATCCCCAAAGAGGTTTATCCATCACAAATGAGAGACATGAAAGTTGTCCGATTCACTTATAGACCAGAAATTGTCCCAGAACTTGCTGTCCCATAAATGTCAACAAGAGCTTTCTATACATGTTTGGCTTTGTTACACACCATATCGAAAAGACAATTTTATCTCTCTGTCTGCTTCTTTGTTCAAGAGCTTTTTTACGTCATTTTCACGTGGCTTAACTCCTACTTCTTAGCTCTCTCCTTCCACAAAGCATATGTTAACTTCTGCTCCCTTCTTCCTCAATAGAATGTTCCTTGTTTTTGTATGTACAAATCTATTACCTGTTTTGTAGAGAACCAACTCACCATTATTGAACACTTGAAGTATCAATGCCACATACTACTAGGTTAATAGAAGTGTTTTATTAAACAAATATGTTTGAGCTAAGTGAAGAAAACTAACGCGTCCACTCTTTATTTCCAATTTATTTACAAGTAATCTTACTTTTCTGCTCTCTTTATTTTGTTTAATTTCTCAAAAAGCTTTCCCACCCATTGTTTTTTTATGGTAAATGGGATTGACAATGGTGTCTTTAAAATTATCATCTAAATATAGGCATGGCATAAACAGGATGGTGAGGCACTGTGGCATTTTTTTAGTCTGTTCCTTTAAAATTTTGCATTGCATTTCAGAAATATTTGCAGACTTTCCTTCTACCAGTCAGCTCCTTGTCACCAGTCCACAGTCTCCATTTCTGCATGAACATCCACTCAAATCTTCTTCCCTTCATTCACCTCAGCTCTCTCCTTCTCTAATTACCCCTATCAGGATTGACGCCCATATATTCACACGGGGATTTGTTTCTGGCAAAGTATACATAGATAAAGCTATGTACACTAGAATTTTGCTTCAGGGAAACTCACAGTGGGGAAAGGATTTGTATAATTCTATTTTTTCTTTGGGGACTTTATCTCCATTCTCTAGACTTCTTATCAAACTAACTCACTGGGCTCTTCTGTATAATATTTGCATTTCCCTGTTTACAAATCACTTTGATATATGTTTGAACCTCACAAGGACTGCTTAAGATAGAGCACATCTTTACCCTATTTGGATAGATTAGGAGACTGAGGTTCAACCAAGAAGGAGGCACCATGTGCTAAACAAGGCAGCTTTCCAATGATTTGTTTTTTAACTCATTCATTTATTAACTCAACAAATGGCTTCTGCACTCATAGGATGTAGCAGTTTCTGTGCTGGGTGGATTATACCCACACATTTGAAGAAGAAAGATGAGATCTGGTCTTTTTGAATTTGGGCACCAAATTCTTGCATTAAGTTGACTTTTTATTTCAAGAGACATGAGTTACAAGCCCTGATTAGTCTTTAACTCCAAATAATGGCCTTAGAGGATACCCTGCTGCCTCAGTTTCTCCATCTTCAACAAGATGCATTAGACTAGGGTTATTAATATCTCTAAGAATCAGTTGGATAGAAGGAATAACTTCTAATGTTCTGTAGCACAGTAGGATAAGTATGGTTGAAAATTATTAATTGTATATAGCCTCCAAAAGCTAGTAGAGAGAATTTTGAACATTCCCAACACAAAGAAATGATAAATGTCTGAGGTGGTCGATATGCCATTTACCCTGATCTGATAATTATAGGTTGCATTCATATATTGAAATGTCACACTCTACCCCATAAATATGTACAATTATTATATGTCAATTAAATAAAATATATCTAAAAATACTCTGCCTATACAGATTCATTTTAATTGTCTTCACTCTATTTAAAGACTCACTGAAACGCACTCAGTTGGGAGATGGGGTGACATTCCTCAAATTGGAGGTGTGTCAGAATCCCGGAGTGTGTGGGAGTTGAAAGGGCACTTTTAAGACTAAAACTTTATATTTCAAAAGAGGACAGAAAGACTATACTTTTCTACTGTAAATTGCAGAAAAAAACTGAAGGTAGCCTTCTAGGAGGAGAACAAAGAATGTAAATGTGATTGTGTAATGGACATGAGGGTGGGAGCAAGACCATCTGTTGATCACAGGGCCCATGGGGTTTAAGAAGTAGAGGATGCTCAGTTAGCTAGCAAGAGTGGCAGGTAGGGCTGGGACAGACATCACAGCTGCCTACCTGCCACCCTGCTACTCTAGGGAGCCCTTGCTTCGTTGGCTACCTGCTGGGTGTCACTCCTCTGCTCCTCCCTGCAGGTCCTTGACTGTCTTTGAGGATGGCTGAAGGGAGGGGTTTGGGCTGCAGTGATTTCTTCTCGAGGCAGCATCTCCCCTTCCTGATTGAATTCCTGATTGAATCACTGCCTGCTACTTGTCAAGTAGCTGATTACTTAGCAACCATTTACCTTGTTTTCATGTCTTCCTTTATAGACAATTTAATTTTGGTTTTGATCTCCATATTGGGCCTTTCCCTTCTTGGTCCCTCAACTTGTTGATTACAGCAGGCATGCCCAATGCTCCTTATTTTGCCTCTCATTTCACTCATCCCATCTGTGCACAATGGAGCTCCCTCTCCCCGCTTTTCATCTCCACTCGGCCAATTATCACCTCGGTTTTCACCCCTGCACCAGCCCTACCCACAGCTTTTTTTCCAGTTAGCATTTATCCAGCCATATCTTTCTGTCATATTCTTGCAGACTGCTAGACCTGCAGCATCGATTTTCCCCCTTTTTGCCTCAGAAAATGGTTACTAGCTAAATGATTGTGCTTTTTGAGCCTCCCCAACATGAAGCTCACAAATTATCATTGATCACAGACTTTCATTAAGTGCATCATTAAGCAAACGCTATCCTTTCACACACCCGGAATCTGTCTTTCCCAAAGAAGGGAGCCAGAGAGAAGACCAAGCAATTCTGTTTCTAAGTTCTCAGACAAATACGGCATGAAGAGCAACCCTTCATCTCCATGGGACCTGCTCTCTTCTCCACACGAGCACATAACTGGCAGTGACATAAATCAATTTTTTACGGATTAACACAGGCTTCTGAACAGAAGACAGGCAGGGCTCCTAGTGACTCGTCTCTGAAGAATGCTCCTGATTTCTTTTCTTGCCCCCTTTAAAATACAATAAATACAGAAGCTTGGAGTTGAAAGTCTCCTGAATGCTAGCAGACCTCTGTTGAATGAGGCCACTTGCCACGCACTGCTGAACTCTCCTTGCTCCCAGAAATGCCACTGGAGCCACCTTCCAAACCTCCGCCTCGGTGGCACCCCTTTGAAAAACCATTGTTTCTATTTCAACTGCTAAATGTGGCCACTGACTCCTCATTTGCCCCTTTGAAGCCCAGCAAAAAGGGGAAATGGGAGGGAGGAAAGCACCTGGGAAAAGCCGCCCAAGAGCAAACATCAAAATGCCCGCACCCTGCATGTGTTAAGGAAAAAAATCAGTGAAGCCCAGTGGGACCCAATAGCGTACGTTTCTTATTCCTAAAACCCCAGCAGGCTTCACTCTATCCAGACCAACTTTTGAAATGTAAAGGAGAAAACAGAAAGAGGGGATGATTAACAAAGAAGAAAAGCCATGCTTAGATGATGATTTTATTTCCCAGATACGCCTTTCCTGCCTCATTAGTATACTTCTGCAGTGGATGAAAGTACTTGGCATCCAAAGCAGGTAGTAATGGCCCATCAAGAGATATCATGTCAGCTTCCTAATGCTTTATCAAAGGTTTATTGAAGAATGCAGTCATCTTGCTACTCTCGCTGGTTTTAAAGAGTTACATGAAGACAAATGAAATGCCCCTTTCCTTCACACATTTTCCTCCAACCATTTCTGACAGTATCTTTCATGTATAAATCATACTGATCTGATAGCATTTGGCTGGGTCTCTCATATTAACAATGGGACCGAGACAAGGCCAGAGGTCTCAGTAAAAGCTTTATATTCATTTAAAGATGCAGAAATGTGTTTATAGCATATTGAATTCCAGAGAGTGGTGGGCCTTTGCTCATGCTACCTACAATATTACCAGTTCTAGGGTTTGTAAAGTGGTGAATATCATCAAAACTCTATTATTAGCATCTATAAAATGGAAACTGTATCTCACCGATGGCTTTATCCAACTCAAGCTTGAACGGCCCTCCGCCTGTTCATACCTATGAAGTAGCGGAAGCAGATCTGCTCTTTGCCACTTTGGGGAAGTTCAATGCTCTGGAAAGTAGAAGTAGGTCTAGTCTTGTGTGTTAAAGGTTAGCCTCGTTCCACTCCATCACCACCCTGCTGCTAGTCAGTTGTTATGTCTCATTGTTTCTGCCTTATAGAAATCTTCATCGGATCCTTTTTCTCTGTGGCTGCCCAACTCTGGACCTCAATCCCTATTGTAGGGATACTATAATGATGTCCCCGGGATCTACACACCAGTGCTGTTCCACCCAACAAGTGGCCCTGTGCTGTTCTGCGCACTGCACTGTACCAAAGCTCCTATCCTGAGGCTCAGCTCTGATCACATGCCTTCGTCCTCCTAACCCTCATCACAAAAGTTTGAAAGACTTCAATTTGTTGGCATACAAGTCTTACTACCTTGTCCTAGCGTTTGAGCTCATCCTCCCTGAGAGTCTAGAAGCGCCACCAGGATCCCATTTCCACACCAATACTTTTGCGGCTGCTCTCCTTCATGAGTCCTGCCCCCAGCCACCTCAACTAGTTGCTGTTCCACGAACTTCCCAAGCCTTGCCTTGTTGTGCAAGCTTTTCTCTCATCTTTTATACTTTTCCTATACACAAAACGTTCCCCATCCTTCCCGATGCAATTCAAAGCTCAGTTCCTCACAAGGGCTTCTTTGTTTCCCACAGCCAGAGGTGATTGCTCAATCTCCTGGATCCCCCAGAAATATTTGCTCTCTGTCTGCCTCTCTTGTGTTTTGTCACTATCTCACCTGTGTCTCTAATACGTGTGTATCAGAGTGTTTTTCTTTTCAAAACTTGTCGTTCATCTTAGAGACCTAAATGTTTGTGGCCCCTCAAAAAGTTCTTATTGAAATCTTCACCCCTAACGTGATGGTATTAAAAGATGGGGCACTTAGTTGATGAGGCCATGAGGATAGAGCTGTCTTGAGTGGGGTTAGTGCCTTATAGAAGAAGCCTAGGGGGCTCAGCCACCTCTTCTTTCATGTAAGAACACAGCAGGAAGGCGCCGTATGTGAACCAGGAAATGAGCCCGCACCAGACACTGAATCTGGTGGTGCCTTGATCTTAGACTTCCAAGCCTCTCACACTATGAAATATAAATTTGTTTATAAACTGCCTAATCCATCATATTTTGTTCCTGTAGCCTGAATTGACTAAAATGGCCAGTCTGTCTGATGTTCTAAGCAATTCTTTTATACGGTGCACTTTATTAGACTCATTTTACAGATGAAGAAACTGAGGCTTAAAACACAGAAATGAGTTATCACAGGGTTTTTTGGCAGAGTAAGAATTGAACTCAGGTTTGCTTTTCCAATTCCAAATTTCTTTCTTTTTTTTTTTTTTTTTTTGGTACTAGGGATCAAACTCAGACCTTGCACTTGCGAGGCAGGTGGCAGAACCACAGAGCTAAATCCCCGGCTCCAATTCTAAATCTTTATAACTCCTCCTTGTCCATATGAAAAATAAGTAGTTAAAATTTCCTTTTAACCAGAGGAGATAGATTTTAATTAGGATGATAATTAGCTATTTGATTCAATTCATCTACTTCTTTTTCTCTAAGTGACTTGAGCATATAGTCACCACAAGATGGTGCAAAGGGTATGTTTTAACCTATATTCTGCCACCTTCAAGTTACGCAACCTTAGTGAACCATTTCCCTGCTCTAGTCTCCACTATCCTGATCTGTGAAATGGACATATAATTGTGCTTACTATCAAAAGACAAAAATACAACAAATTTAGTTTAAAGATATAACTGGATTTTATTTGCAATTCTATAATCAGGAAATAACTCATTCTACAAAATAGAATGAGTGTTTTTCTCTGGAAATGACAGAATGTTTTCTGTAAGGTGGGAATAAAGAAACAGAACAATAAAAAAGCAGATTGGTTAACACAAGGTTACTATAGGTCACTTTTCTTGTAAGGATTAAAGCTTTGGGGACATCCTCATTATACTAATTCAGGTAAACTGGGCTCTTTCTGATTGGTTGCTCTGAATTTCCTGTTTCAAGGGAAACTAGTCTATTTGGGGGTCTATCTCCTTCCTTAAAGTTTTAATGTATATAGCACTTAGCATGGGTCATGCCATTCTGGTTTGTTCTGATCTTCTGTGGCCTAGTGCAGACTAGTCCAAAATAATGGCCTCCCACAAACCTTAACATTATTTAGCCAACACTAAGAGAAGATTGAATTTGTCAACCACACATGAGATATGCAACAAAAATCAGAGGTTCAATCATCATTACTTCTTTATTTATATTCCCTTGGCATTGTCTGAAGCCAAGTACTCACCACAGTCTTTACCCCTTTGGTAAGCAGAGAGTGACGAGGTAAATAGCCCTACCTTGCCTCCAGCTTTTACCTGACTTTTGTCCTAGGATCAATTGTTTTCTGACCTTTCTGTAAGTAAGATGTGCTCAGAGGTATCCTGATGAGCCAGTTTTCTTTTTCAAAAGCAACCCCTTGCAAATTGTAAGGCATTTAGTCCTTGATCCTGCTCCTGCTCATAGCTCTGACCAGAGCACATCCAGTGACGGTGACTGATTACTTGCAGGTAAAAAAAAAAAGTTGTGGTAAGGCCACTTTGTGGTGACTAGGCTAATTTAGATTGGTTAGAGAAGAGTACTGAAAAGACCAAGAGTTTTAGAATGATCTACATGTGGACTTCTTGGTCCTTTCAACCCATCTAACCTCCAGCTTATTTGTCACAGTTATTTTCTTCTGGCCAGCTATTAGTAGAATGAACCACTGGAGGAAGACAGGAATAGACAATAAAGCCAGAGATCTGGGGCAAACAGCATAGAATCTTTAGGAAAAATACAAATACATCATAGATACAGAAAAGCATTGAATCCAATGATCATTTCAAAGTGACCCCACCCCCATGGAACTCCAGCCAGTTCAAGAAATAGAATGTTACCTGGGTCACGAAACTGTTCCTCACACTCTCCTCCACTACTCTTTCCTCCAGGGAGGATTAATTTTACCAAAAAGACAGATGGAGAAGATCCAATCAGGCAGCCAGTTGGGACACAAGACACAGATCAATACTAGGAAATGAACACATGGTTCCTAACTCTTAGGTTGGCTTCTTTTTCTAAGTGCACAAAGACAAGCACACGAACAAGACGGCAGCCTGCCGGGGTAGGGTGAGGTGACATACTGACAATGTAATTGTAAGCAAATTACTTCATATGGCTTTCTCATTTTCCTCATTGGAAAAATAAAAGACATATTGCCTATCTTGAAGGGCTTTTATGGTAATTAATTGTGTTAGTCACTTTCCTTGTCTCTGGGACAGAATAGCCTATACCTGCAATTTAAAGGAGAGGTTTATTTTGGCTCATGTTTCAGTCCATAGTAGGCTGGCTCCAAGGCAGGATGGCAAAGCAGAGGGGCATGGCAGAGGAAACCCTTCTAATGGCATGGTAGTCTGGAAGCAGAATAAAAGGAGGAGCCGAGAAAGCAGATACATCCTTTCAGGTCATTCTCCCCAGTGATCCATGTCTTCCCACCAGACTCCTCATCCTAACATCAAGTCAGCTATAATGCTCCATACTCCAAAAATCAAACTTCCAATGCTCCATACGCCAATCAACTTCCAAAGACATGAGGCTTTGAAGGCCATTTTAGATCTAACCCATAACATTAACGAAATGAAGTCATGCTTACCTTTGAACACTTAGTTGGTCCACAGCAAATAGGAGTTGTTATTTCACCTTCATTGTTATTAATGAGTTTCAATGATGCAGCATAAACCCAAACTCAAGGAATGTATACTGTATCATCTACTACACAAAGCAAGTCATTTGAGCAGCCTGTTTCTTTACTGTTAATCTAATTCACATAGAGTGTTTTGATTGAGTACTTCAATTCGGAAGTTGACACTGCACTATAACACCGTAATGACTGATTTGTTCATTTTCTTTAGCAAGCAATTATCCTTATTAATTGGTAAGAAAAAAGATTTAATTCGACTTTACGGAGAAATACTATTATTTGAAGACTGTGTTTTCAGGGTGACACCTGAAAAAGCAACACTGTGACCCTTCCTACACACTTGGTCTTGTTTGACATCGTGGAGATTGTGTCTCCCTCACCATCAACAGGCCTTAGTCCCAGCCTCTGCAAATCCCCTGCACTAGGGCTGTAGGCAACTTGAATTGCTGCCTCAGCTTTAATCTAGGTCAACAGCAGTTGCTGTAGGAGGTGAAGCCTTCTGATTGCTCTCGCCCACAGATACAAGGCCTGTTCCTACAAACATCCCTAAGCACCAGGCCAGAGATGCCCAATAGCTAGTTCTACCTACTTCATCACATAACTGATATGTTTCTGGGCAACCAAGGCTCAATCTCAGCTTTGCCACTTGCAATTCGTTAGAGCTGCAGGCAATCATTGAGCAGAGAAGGGCAGCAGCTCCCCAAGGAGAAGGCTGCAGGAGTAGCTTTGAAGAAATGGATCACAGACATTCTTGGGGCTCTGATGGTTAAACTGAAAAAGAATAGGGTGTTATGTTCAGAATGCCCTCCTTAGACCATTTTTATGAGTTTCTCAGATCTTGCTATGGCTGTCTCTACTCAGTCACATCACAATGTGCACTGTCATTGCATCACAATGAGTTGAGAAATGTGTCGCTTTTCCCAGTCCTCTAAACGACACTTAGCAATAGGTTGATGTGATGATTGGTTCAAACCATTTTAAAAATCGATATCAGTAATCATGGTTTCCATGTTCCTTTGCACCAAGACCTCAGAAAAGCACCTGACAATACCTGGTTAAATGCTTCTTGCCTTCAGATGAAAGTGAAAATATGTTCTCTTCTTCCTGACCTTCCACTTTACAATGGCTGGACTCCCCTCCCATCCACTTCCATCCTACCTTTGGGCCCATCCAACCTCAAGGCTCCTACAGGCATCAACCCCTGTCCACTCCGAATATCTAGGTCCTCACTCTGCAGAGCTCAACACTCACCTTGGACTTTCTGGCTTCCACAGCTTGAAGACTTCTCTTAGCAAACTCTTGGATACCTGGCAAACCACTGCTCCAAGTGGAAACAAGATCCAGCTCATGCTCTGTCTCCTGAAGAAGATTCCCTGGGCATACTGAGACCTATTTCCTGGCTGCTAACACAGAGCCCTGCACTGACTCCTCTATGTGGGAATAGCTTGCTCACCTCCTGGCCTTGCACTGTTATTTATCCCCCTGAGGGCTGAAGACACAGTTTTTTACTCTTATCTACGTCAGCTTTTGGCCCAGTGCCTGGTACCAAGGCCATGCAACAATCCACTCGATGAATGAATGAATATTTGCACTGACTGTACATTATAAAACATTACGGTTGTCAGTTATTTTTGCTGTATTTTTCATATAGAATAACAAACAATTAAAATTTCAGTCTTTCCTACATTCAAACTGAAGTAGAAATTTGTTTCAGTGACATCTATTTGCATTAAACAATAACTAGAAAATTCAAACCCAATTACTCTGCCAGGCTGCCTCCTGTCTTGCCAGCTTTAGCTGCCCCCTTTCCTTCTAGCTCCCTCAACAGATTTTCCAGGGTTGACTTTTCCAACTTGTCATATTCCTTGACTTCAGGTTTCAGTATCTGGCTGTAAACTGGGGGAGTGGAATGAGGCTGGATGGAACAGTTACATTCAATTTTTACAACAGCTCAGTATTCATTGTTGTCCTACACTTTCCCCAAATTGCTTTTACAGCTCTGCATTGTAGCACCCTTTTGATGTTTGGTTGTACTGGACTGCTTATATACCATCAGCTTTCATGTTTTTCTACCTTTATTAAAAATGGTCTTTCCTGTAACTTGTTTCTCCATCATTTTGGCTTCCTTCCATCTTACTCTAGTTCATACCAAACTCTAAGATCACCTCCACTATAGAATGAGTTGCTTCCTTCTCTGTGCTCCTCTATCTCCTTACATGTAATCCCTTGATTGTATTCATCCTTTGTATCTTACAAAATTATTATTTGTGAGCCTGCTTGCATACTAATCCTGTCTTCTTCATGTCGCTCTCTCTAGTACCTGCCATAAGTGAGTGCTGACAGAACCATAATCTGGCCTCTAAATTTGATTTCATTCAGCATAGATTTTAAGAACATTAAGATGTGCTTAGATAGAAATCAAACAGATTGGAATTTGAAAACAGAGTTTCTATATTAACTTTTTCTAAAAATAATTTTACTTATCGAGAGAAAGCAAGTCCACCCCATTTAACTGGAACCCCTTTTCAAAGATTTTACAAATTAGTAAATATGTCACTAGTTGGATCATATAACCCTGATTATTCAATCATATGTGACAATTACTCAACTGTCATTAAATAAGAATTCAAATATTTTCTGATGATCTTTATTTAACATGCATTTTCATATATGTTGATGGCACTCTAATGAGGAGTACAGGCAACAGCATCATCACAGATTAAAAACCATTTCTTTTAATGCCAATTATTAATTGGCATTGACAATTGAAGGTCAATTGACATTTTCATCTTCAGATGTGGTTTTCAGGTACAACTGGCATGAGCTGAATGTGAAACCCTTAATTCTGAAAGGCAGGTCGCAGAAATCATGATATTTTTTTTTAGAGATTAAAAAATGGTCTATTGCTTTCTTTGGGGTTGGTCATGAAAAGAAATAGTCATGTATGGAATTGCTTTGCTTTAGGGGAATTGCTTTTGGATTTCAGAAGCTATACCAAAATTTATTTTCAGAAATGAAGTGTTTCAGTCATTTCTGAAGGCTGCACTGTGAATGGTGCTTGCACATATGCCCATTAGTTTGCCCTTTCACATTATTCCACCACTCATTCACAGTCTTCCCAGAAATCAAGGAGCCAGGAGCCTTCTGATAGTTAGAAGGAGAATGTTCTGATGACCACCCCTCCCTGCCTGCCCAAGTTGGAGAAAAAACCTGTTCCAGGTCCCTGGGCTGTTTTTTATCCATTTAGGTCACTTAACACCTTATCAAGCCAAGTCATTTAGTGAGCATTAAAATTAATGTCCAAGAACATTAAATGTAAGTGAACATATCCGGGAGATTTAATCACTGGTCCCATCAACCTAAAGGCTCTAAAAGCTAAACAAGCAGTCTATGTGAGGAGTTACACCAGAAAGGTCAAAGGCTCCTCACTACCCTAATACCAGATCCTAGGCTTCAAAACAAAGGCCAGTCAAAAGTGACAGATTCCGGCCGTGATGATGTATGGAGACCTGCTCGGGCGACCTGAGGTGGCAACCCACAATGTAATGACTCATCAGTGAGGAAGAACAGTAGAAAAGGATCAGGAAAACAGTAATCTGGTTATGACATGTAATATATGCCTAGAAACGAATGTCAATTTCACCCAGACAGACTTTTTTAGCCTTGAAAAATTGGATCAACACAAATGAATGGAGTTCTGAAAGTTCAAAAGGTTTTCTTTGAGGAAAAAGAGAATTGCTTCCTTAAAATCAAGCAATCATTCAGGAGGCATACAATGCTATTACTTCCAAATGTCTCTCATTACCACTCAGAATATTTTTGTCTCAGATTTATGGCAGTTTGAGTTTGTTTTCCCTCAAAACTTTCCTTATCCAAAGAACCCCTTTTAATTTGTAACTTGGGAAAATTAAATTCCCCACAGACATTCGCAGGCAGCTACTACCTAGTATCACAAATTCTGCTTTTAAATGGGATTCAATTTTTGCTCGTTTTCAACCTGAATCTTTTTGTTCTGTACATCAGAAGCATGCATTTCTGTTTCCACTGCCTTTTGTACTTCTCTTGTTAGGACTTCTAGCCTGTGTAAAAGAAATTCAAGCTTTTGAAGACAGATTAATAAAAATCAGAAACAAGAACAGATCTCTGTTCTCAAGAACACACAAGCCACCCGAAGTCACCAAGAGCAGTGGGTTTCGGACACAGAGACTGACTCGGTAGACAATTGTCTTTGTTGGGTCTACCACGTTGTCACTTGGATTGAACAGGGAAATTCACTTAGCAATTCACTTCTTGCACCAAAATCCCAAGGCTTGTTTCATCTTGGAAAATTTTTGTGTGCCTTCCAGATGCTCACAATGTGAGGCAGTAACCACGATATCTGCTGTGTGGGGTGAAGTGTCCCTCAGGAAATTTCTCACTGCAGTGGCTTTTGCTGTGGCAGTGAGTGCTGTATAGATGTAGTTTGTGTGTAGTTTGGAAAGGTTTTAAAATGCAGAGTATGCAGAGTGAAGACAAGACAGAGTGGCCATAAACAATCTAGTGTATAATTAGCTTCTGCTAAAATTAAAGGCTAAATGACATGTTATCTTGTCAACATGAATATGGTTACAAGAGATTTAACACAAATCACACTATCCCACTCCCACACACATTATCTCTCCCAACACACACACACACACACACACACACACACACACACACGATGTATAATTACTTTTAGAGTAGGTCTGCTCTTCCCCTATTCTGCTGAATGAAATTTTCTACTTGTTTTAAAATATGAATTGCTTTTAATTAGCTCAGCATAGATGAAAAAGAC
The DNA here is from genome assembly GCF_000247695.1 of Heterocephalus glaber. The sequence goes on from NW_004624883.1 coordinate 1,750,378, forward strand.
ACACTCACAAGGAGCCCCTGGGTGGCATCTTTTTTTGTGTTGGAGCTGACATTATTCCCCATTTATTTAGGTCTAGCAAATATAGATCCAAGACAGTTTTGGCTAGCTCTGTTTCTAAACAGTATTATAAATATCCACTTTTTTTTTCTGATTCGAGAAAAGTTATTTTCCTTCAGTTGTACTTAGGGTTTGAGACTTTGCAATTATTTCTTGGGTTCAGTTCCAGGTTGGGAATGGGAGGTGGAGTGGGGATGGGAGACTGGTTCAGGCTGGTTTCCAATTCAATTTTGTTTGCAAGTAGAGAAACCCGATCCCACCTACATAGGGCTCAATATAAGAGACCTTTGCTATTTGAGGTGAAGGTCTCCAATTTCTTTTTTTAAAAGGGAAAACCTGGACTCAATCCATCTAAATGAAGGGCAGGAGTTTTAGTTTATTTAAGTCAGGGGGGGCTCCCTTAGACATATTTTTTTTTGTTATAAATTCATTTTAACCTTTTCCAGGCAAGGAACATTTCAATCCCCGATTTCCAATCTATAAATATGAAGGATGCAGAGAGATAGCTCTTTCCAGATCCCTACAGCATGAAGTTGGTTGTTCCTCTATCAAATATTGATCAAGATGATATCTTTACTTTCAGGGTTCGGTCCTTCACCACTGCCCTCCCCCCACATACTAAATCTTCATGGATTTTTGTCCTTGAACAAGACCGCCTGGCTTTTCTGTGAGATTATTCATTGTTCCTTAGAGAATATAATATTGCAATTCTCTAGAGATAAAAATGTCCAGACAGAAGGGAATTATACAAAAGGCAAAGAAAATATGAATTAGCAGAAAATCAGTGTGCAACAAAAGCAAATATAAAATTGTGCTCCATGGCTATATGCATGCTTGGGGGAAATATGGCAAAATAAAGCCAAAAAAGGAATGTTTTTTTCCTAAACACTGCATCGATCCATTGGTTAATATAATACCTCACTTCTTGTAAACACAATGAAAAACTTTGAACACAACCTGGAAACAATTGCCACAGCCAAAAATGAATGTAGAAGAGATTGGCTGCTGGGTTTAAGAAGCTGTGTCTGTTAAGCAGCCAGGAGAAGATCCCTCTTGAAGGAGAGAGAACTGTCACACGATTTGGGAATTGGTCCTGCCCATTTTATGGGGTGTGTGACAAAGTTAAAAAATAGTTTATGCACTAATGTGTGGTCCAAGAACCAATAGATAAAGGTAATCCTCTCGTTTCTAAATGATGCTACATCATTGGTTAAACGACTATTTCCTTACTAATGATATTAACTTCAGAAATTGTTTCTACCCATTACGGATTTGTATGAGGAAAATTTACAACCAAATCCATATACTATTTCATGTAGAACACCTCTGTTGGAATAAAAATGGCTTTGAGCCACATTCATGACCCAGATCTGACTTGTGTCTGGACTCCATGAAACTGATAGATAAAAGACCAGGATAAGCACTCGCAAGACAAGTCCTAAAAGACTCTAGAATCAAGTTGCAGTGCTCACAATAAGACTTCGAAACATTTTAAAAGATAAGGTACAGAAAGCCCACCAGAAAAACCCACAAGGAAGTAGTGTGTCATAGTAGTTCAGGATGTGGACCTTGCCGTCCACTTCCCTGGGTTCCAATTGGAGCTTTACTGTCAATAGCTATGCGAATAGGAGCAACTTGAATGCCTGAGTTTCAGTTTCCTTATGTGCAAACTAGAGATCATTGGGTGGCTACTTCAGATTAAAGGAGATTACCCATGTAAATCACTTAGAATGACAGAGTAAACAATAAGTGAATATTAGTTCTTCCTTCTGATGATAGAGGAAGAATTCTGAACCACTGCAGACAGAATTTAAACACATGGCTGTCTTTGAGATTGTATGGGGGGTCAAAATCTCATTCTAGCATCAATACAAGACAAGGAAAAGAGAGAGAAATGAGGCACAAATGACACCTTTCCACTGGGCGACAAGTTCTTTCTTCCCGTTCATTTATTAGCCAACATATATGGCTCAGGCACAAAGACCAAAACAGTGATACAAATAAATGTGGTCCTAGATGAGTGGACCTCACAATCTACCTCTTCCTTCCACTTATGGGCCTAAGGGATCTGGGGTGATCTACTCCCACCATTCAGAGTTCACTATACTGCCTCTGGAGCCACTATGGTTTTAGACACAAGTCCTCAAACTGCAAAATAACTCACAAGATCAGATGCTTTCAGAATTTCAGGACTCCTGGTAAATACTTGCATGAAAATGAACAGATAAAAGCTTGATAACTTCTATGTTTATGTATCTGTTATTTTAACCTGCCTAATTTCACAAATCTTGCCTCAACTATAAGACAAAAATAAACATGGAGCTCAAGATAGCATAGAATATACATCTTCAAATGCTTTTCCCCCCACATCATTAGGAAATACAGAAAAATGTTTTATAGGAAAGTAGTAATTGTAAAGCAGTGCTGATAAAAAAGAAAGATTGCTATCAGAAGACCAAAAATGCTAAGGAATCCCTGGAAAGTAGAAAACAGTTTAGACTATAAATGAGAAATGAGACAACATACACACAGAAGATTTCCTCTCTCTCTCTCTCTCTCTCTCTCTCTCTCTCTCTCTCTCTCTCTCTCTCTGTATTAGTGCATCTTAGTAAGACAGAATCATGAAGTTCATTTGGGGATATTAGTATATGCATATAACTTATTTTTATTATTTCGAAACACATTGCTTTCTTTCCCTTCCCTCCCCTCTCCCCCATCCACTTCTCCATCTCTAAAAGTCTACTTTCTATGTTCCCACACCTGAAGTCTCTCCAAGTTTATGAGAAATCAAAAAAGTTGCCAGACTGATTCCAGGATAATTGCCAGGGTAATTAATTTTTGGAACTATTTCCAATAAAATTTCTAGGAAAAGAGATGAGAGAAATAATGGATGGGGAAAAACAATCAAAATAATAGAAGAAAATTTCCTAGAGCTAAAGAAAAACATAATACTTTGGTTGCATGAACTAACAAGTGAAAAACAGAATGGAAAAGACACATATATTATATAAGGCATATATAATATTATATATGGCATGTATTTATATATATGAATTTTAGAATTCCAAAGATAAGGAAAAATACTAAAAACTATCAGACATTAGGTACAAAAGAACAAAAACTGGATTCACACCAGCCTTCTCATCAGTAATACTGAATGTTAGAAGATATGCAATAGTTAAAATGAAAAATAATTTTGAACCTAAAATTCTGCTCCTAGCCAAGCAAACCTTAATGTAGACAGGTAAAAGAAGATAACTTTCAGGCATACTTGGTCTCAACAAGCTTACAATACACAATCAGTTTTAAATTTCTGACTTCAATACTTCCTAGGCAACTATAGTAAGGAAAAACCATAGCATTGGTATAAAAGCAGATGCATAGACTAGTGCAACAGAAGACAAAACCCAGATGCAGAACTATGAAATTACTAGAGGGAAATGTTGGGAAAACACTTCATGATATTGGGGTGGAGAAAGATTTTTTTGGACAAATTCCCTAAAACACATGCAACAATAGCAAAAATAGAGAGAAACGAGATTACATCAAACTAAAAATGTCTGCCTAGCAAAGAAAACAATTAATATTAATTGATATAATGTACATAATGGGAGAAATATTTGCAAATTATTCATTGACAAGGGATTAATATCCATAGTATATGAGAAACTCAAATAAATCAACTAGAAAAACAAAGCAAAACAGAAATAAATAATCTTATTTTTAAATGGGCAAATAACCTGGATAAACATTTCTCAAAAATGATACATGAATGGCCAATAAGTATATAAAGATATGCTCAGCATTACTAATCATTAGGGAAATGTTAACCAAAACCACAGTGAAATATCATCACACGCAAATTAGAATGGCTATTAACAAAAACACAAAATTCCAGTAAGGATATAAGGAAAGGGGAACTCTCATATACTGTTGGTGCACCAACAGTACAGCCTTTATGGAAAACAGTACTGAGGTTCTTCAAAACAGAACTGTAATTTGATTCATCAACCCCACTACTGGATATATATTTAAAGGAAATAAAATCACTATGTTGGAGAAACAGCTACACTCACATCTTTATTGCAGCACTATTCAGAATTGCCAAGAAATGGATACAACCTTACTGTCCAACTTTGTGAATGTATAAAGAAAATGTGATACACATACACAATAGAACACTCTTCAGCCATAAAAATGAAGTCCTGTCATTGGCAACGTGGATGGAACGGGAGGATATTATAAATGGAATAAGTTAGGCACAGGGAAAAAAATGCTGCATGCTCCTACTTGTATGTGGAAACTAAAAAGTTGATCTCATAGAAGAGAATTAAGTAGCAGTTACCGTAGCCTGGGAAGTGTGTGCTGGGAAGGGGGAGATGGAGATAGAATTAATGATGCAGGGATGCAATTGGATATAAGAAATAATTTCTAATGTTCTACAGCACAATGGGATAACTATGGTTGACAATTGAATATTTTTAAATAGCTAGTAGAGAATTTTTGACTGTTCTAACGCAAAGAAATAATGAATGTCTGAGTTTATGGATATGTCAGTTACTCTGATACTTACACATTATATCCATGGAAATGTTACAATGTATCCCATGAGTATGTACAATTTACTGTCAATTAAAATTACAAAAAAAACATATCCATCACTTCATACATCCAACTTTCTATGGTGTGAACACTTAACTGATATCAATTCCCAGAAAATTTCATATGTAGAAATACATCATTATTAACTATTGTCACTGTACTGTACATTAGATCTCCAGAACTTACTCATCTTAAAATTGGAAGCTCCTACTCTTTGACCAACATCTCCCATCCTAGCCCATGGGAACCACCATTCTACTTTCTATTTCTATGTGTTTAACCTTTTAAAATTTCATATATGAGTGAGATCCTGCAGTATTTTTCTTTCATGGGCTGCATTATTTAACTTAGTATAATGTTCTCCAGTTTCATCTATGCTGCTGCAAATGACAAAATTTTCTTTTAAAAAAAATTTAAACATTTTCTTTAAAAAATATTTTATTAGTACATGGCTGCAGTACAGAAATACATGCATTCATCTCAGGGAGTAGGTACATATACTTAACATTATCTTAATTCCTTTTATTCCCTTTCCCCTCCTCTCCATTTCCCTCATTTATAAGAGATGTATCTCCCTATTACCTAATGTCTATCATTTGTTTTTATTATTTATATTTTAGATTTCTCATATAAGAGAAGTTATGTGACATTTAAGTTTATGTGTCTGAATATTCCAGTTAACATTATGGTCTGAAGGATTTTCTTTTTTATGGTTAAATAATATTCCATGTGTGTGCATGAGCATGTGTGTGTGTCTCACACTTTCTTTATCCATTCTTTCATCAATAAACACTTAGGTTGTTTCCATATCTTGGCTGTTGTGAATAATGCTCCAATGAACATGGAAGAGCAGACAACTCTTTGACATGCTGATTTACCATTGGCTAAATAGCCAGAAATGGAATTGTTGGATCACATGATAATTTTGTTTTTGTGTTTTGAGGAATCTCCATACCATTTTCCATAACATCAGTTTTCCATAATTGGTATAAACAATCCCACCAATAGTGCACAAAGTTTCCCTTTTCCCCATATTCTCACCAGCACTTCTTGTCTTGACGTTTTGAAAATAGCTATCCTACCCAGTATGAGGTGATATCTTATTATGGATTTAATTTACATTTTTCTAATTCTTAGTGATGTAAATGTACCTATTCATACATTTGTTGGCTGTTTGTATGTCTTATTTGATTAAATGCCTATTTGCTTCCTTTGCCCATTTTAGACCTTGTTATTTTATTGTATTTCTAATATATTTTGGATATTAGCTCCCTATTGAATATTTGGTTTGCTAATACTTTCTTGATTCTCTGTTTTTTTAAGTTTGGTTTTCTCCTTTGCTATACAGAAAATTTTTATTTAATATAGTCTCATTTATTTTTGCTTTTATTGCCTGTGTTTGTGCTGTTATATCTAAGAAAATCATTGCAAAAACTAATATCAAGAAAACTTCCTCTATATTTTCTTCTAGTATTTTTATAGTTTCAGGTCTTACATTTAAGTATTTTATTTTTAGTCAATTTTTGTGTATAGTATAAGATAAGGGTATAATTTCATTCTTTTTCATGGAGCTATCTAGTTTTCCCAGCACAATTTATGGAGGACTGGTTTTCTCTAATAGGATTGCTGGATCATATGATAATTTTATTTTCATTTTTCTAAGAACTTCTATTTTTTCTTCATAATGGCTTAACCAATTCAGAAGACCACCAGCAGTGTCTGCCACATTCTCACCAGCACTTTTTCACAAAGGTTCTTAGCATTTCCATCAAAGATCAGTTGGCTATAGGCATTAGACTTGCTTCTAGACTCCTTACTCTGCTTTATTGTTTATGTGTCCATCTTTTATGCCAACAGTATAGAGTGGTACCTCAGTTCCCAAACTTACTTCATTCTATGATTCTGGGGAAGATGATCATGTTCGTGTTTGTGTGGGGAAGATGGCTGCAGTCCTGTTCCTCACCTGATGCAGAGTTTGCAAATGGAAGTGAAATTTTGCCACCTGCTTCTGTTCAGAACCAAATTGTTCATTAACTTAGGTATTACTCTACTGGTTTTATTACTGTAGCTTTGTAATATAATTTGAAACCAGGCAGTGTGATACTTTTAGCTTTGCTCTTATTCAAGATTGCTTCGGTTATTTGGGATCTTTCATGGTTCTGTATGAATTTTAGAATTCTTAATATTTTTAAAAAACATATTTCACTGTAACATTGATAGTGATTAAGTTGTTTGTAAGTTGCTTTGGGAAATAAGAACATGCTAACAATATCAATTCTCCTAATCTATAAACATAAATTATCTTTACATTTATTTGTATCTTCCTCAATTTTTTTCATTTTTATAGTTTTCAGTGTATAGATCTTTTACCTCCTTGGTTAAATTTATTCCTATATATTCTATTATTTTTGATGATATTGTAACTGGGATTATTTTCTTGATTTCACTTTCAAAAGATTCATTGTTAGTATACAAAGATATAGTCTTTTTTTATCTGTTGATTTTGTGCTCTCCAACATTAATGAATGAGTTTATTAGTATAACAGGTTTTTTGAGTGGATTTTCTGCATATAAGAGCATGTTATTGGCAAACAGAAAATATTATTTCTTACTTTCTGATTTGAATGCCTTTATTTCTTTTTCTACTCTATTTGTTCTGGCTAGGACTTTTAGTACTATGCTGAGCAAAGTGGAAAGTTTGGTCATCTTTGTCATATTCCCGATCTTGGAGGAAAATCTGTGAGCTTTTTACCTTTGAGTACAATTTTTCCTGTGGGCTTGTCATATGGTCTTCATTATGTTGAAATATATTACTTCTGTAGTGTATTAGTTAAGAGTTTTCATTAGAAAAAATGTTGAACTTTGTCAAATGCCTTTTAGGCACTGTTGAGATTTTTATCCTATATTCAGTTAATGGAATATATAATTCTTTGTGAGTTGTGTTTGTAGAAGTATTTTTATATCTCAGGGATACCTTTTGTTGGACCATGGTGCATAATCCTTTTTTTTTCTTTTCTTTTTTTGGTACCAGGGATTGAACTCAGGACCTCAAGCTTGCGAGGCAGGCATGGTTCAACTGAGCTAAATCCCCAGCCCTCATGATCATTTAAATGTGCCATTTGAATTTAGTTGACTGGTATTTTCAAAGGATTTTTGCATGTATGTTCATCAAGTTACTGACCTATAATTTTCTTTTCTTGTAGTGTCCTTGTCTGCCTTTGGTATGATAGTAATGCCAATCTTGTGGCATATATTTGGAAGTACTTTCTGTTCTTCAGTTTTCTGAAAAAGTTTGAGAAGAATTTCTATTATTCCACCTTTAAATATTTGGTAAATGTTGATTTTAAAAGTATATGATTAATTTTTTTGGAACAATTAAAGTTACCACAAGAGAAATAGAAATGATTATTTCAGAGCACTGGAGGAGAAATACATCAATGAAAAAAAATGCTGACAACAAAAGGCTGTAAATAAAAGCAAGAACAACAACATCAGCAAGTACTTGCATAAATATAAAAATTAAAGCCAGGCATGGTGGTGCATGCCTGTAATCCCAGTACTTGGGAGGCTGAAGCCGGAGGATCACCATGAATTCAAGGCTGGCCTGGGCTATAGTGAGACCTTGTCTTAAAAAAAATTAAGGTACTGTGGATTTCATAATAATTTTAAATTGTGATTATTTAAATTGTAATTATACCTCCATTAAAGTCAGAAAATGGCCAGATTTGGTATAAAAAATCCAAACAACTACTGCTTCCAAGAAATACACCTAAAATAAAGTATCACACAAAGGTAGAAAATAAAAGGATGCAAAAGATATTCCATGCAAATGTTTACAAAGTAACAATAATGCCAGATAAAATAAGCTTCAAAATGAAAAATGTCAAGCATGACAAATGGATATTTTATATTAATAAAAGCATATTTCAGCAATACAGGATGAATTTCCATATATTCAATGATGCAGATTTAAAATAAATAATGTACATAAATTATTATAAATAGCAAAATAAATTGACATTCATAATCCACAATCATAGATGGAGACTATAATTCAGCTGTAGTAAAATCAACAGATTGAGTAAATAACAACAAAATTAAACATCTATTAGGGCACAAAGAAAATTTTTAAAAATTTTCAAAAGTAGAGACTGCACAGGTCATAATGTTTAACCTAATTTAATAAAATTAGAAATTGACAATAATAGAGGCATACAAATATTTTAAGGCTTTTCTACATTATTGGATTAAGCCAGGAATGGTGGTATACATCTGAAATCACAGCCAGGAGGCTGAGGCAAGAGGATTGCTGTGAGTTCAAGGCTACACAGTGAGTTCAAGATCAGCCTGAACTACACATTGAGATGCTGTCATTAAAAAATCCAAATAAATAAATAAATAAATAATTAGATGAAAGTGAAAGTTGTTACTAAAGTTTACAAACTCTTTAGAAAAAAAGTGCAATAATAAAAATGCTCTATACTCAGACCTGTGGGATACGTGTAAAATAAAATTGAGAGGGGGGAAAATACATAATGCATATATATATATACATACATATCCACTTATATAAATAATATAGATTTTATATCATTTATTAGAAAACATGAAATAATCAAAATAAATAGACAAAGTTTTTCCATAAGATAAAGCAGAACAAAATAATATCATAGTTGTTATGGCTTATATCTAGATGTCCCCCTAAAGTCTCATGTGCTCATACAAGGGATTTTGGGGAGTGGCTGGATCATGGGTGTGTAATGCCGTATTAATGGTGTGATAACTACATTAGTCCACTATGTATAGTGGAAAGCCAACCATGGATGTGGGCAGCACAAACCAATAGGCTTGTAGCCTGAATGGAATAAAAATGGAAAGGAAATCTCACTGCTTGCTGCTTCTTGCCTGCCATGCCATGAACTATTTCTCCTCTCTAATGCCCCTCTGCGATGCTGCCCCGCTTTGAAGCCAGTTGGCTATGGAGTGAAACCTCTACAAAATGTGAGCCAAAATAAACCTTTCCTTACCTAGCTTGTGACTGTCAAGTATTTTGTCTCAGTGGCAAGAAAAGTAACTAGGATGATAGAGATAGAAAGTAATTAAATAGAAAGCACATGTTAATAAAATTGAAAAATTAGGCTTGATCAATAAAACTGCATGATTTGGGGGGAAAATAATAAAAGAAAAAAATCTTTGGCAATTCTGTCAAGAAGAAAAGGTGAAAGGAGCACAGAAACCAATTACAAATGAGAAAGGAGATATAACTATAGCTATTGAGAAGATTTTATAAACTATAAGATAATACATACCTGTATTTTAATAATTTTAAAGTCAGAAAGTTTCCAAGTGGTGTAAATTATATCAGAGTATATAAGCAGATGACAGTTTACCTTAATGTTCTACAAGGCTACACTCCCTCAATAACCACAAAAAAATAAGTTTACTACAAAAAAAAACCACTTGTAGATGTGAAATCCTGAATAAAATATTAGCAATCAATTATAGGAGCAGATCAATTAGTCTATGGCAATGACTACCAGTTGCTGACCTATTCTCCTTTTCTTCTTTTGCAATTAAATCTTAATTTAATTTGGTAGAAAAACACACCCAGTTGAAAAGCAAAAGAGAAAAAGAGGACATTTTCCAATCTTGCCTGTAGATATATGTGAGCATATGACTAACTCATTGCTGCCGAATGAGACAAAGTAGGACTGCTGTGTGGGAATGCCATGGATGTCCTTCAAATAAGGATAGGAAGGCAGCCTAATTTCTTTCATGCTCTCTCTCCTTTGATAGGGCTTCATTTTTTCTTCCCTGGATATTTTCCACCTTTTTCCATTCTGCTCCATGGCCCTAGAGGCTAATCTGCATAGGCCTTGTCTTAATCACTTTTTCATCTATGGGACATAACCCAATACTCCAAGTTAAAGGAGTAGAGGTTTATTTGGGCTCAATGTTTAGTGCACAGTTGGACGGCTCCAAGACAGAACAGTATGGCAGAGGGACACAATAGAGGAAACACTGCTCTTGTACTGGTGGCCAGGAAACAGAGAGATAAGGGAAGAGCCAGGGGAGGGAGATAAACCCTGCCAGGTCACATCCAGTGACCCAGTTTTTCTGACCAGATCCCATCTTCTAACAGCAAGTCACCTATATCACCTCCATGATTCAATCACTTTCCAACAGCCCCACCTCTGAGCACATGAGGCCTTTGGGGGACATTCCCATTCCAAACTAAAAGCTCGTCAGCAAGCGTCTTTATCCTCTGGATTGTGATTGGGTTTGCTCAATGAGAGGCACACACAGGGTATTGATGGTGTAAGGACAGAGAACTCAATGCATTTATTCCATGAGCTCTCTCCCTGTCAAACCCCAAGATGATAGTGGCTCTTTTTCTCTGCAGTAGGCAAGCATTTTGTTCAGGAAATACTCCTTCACACTCATAGCTTCAGATCAGGGGACATTCCCTCTCCTTAGCCCTTCAAGCCTAGGTGTAGCAATGGCTCACTGCTGGGGGTGACAATCCTTTATCCATTTCCCCCAACTCTACCTACATACTTCTGAAGAGTCCATCCATTAAATTTACCCAGTTGACCCATCTTTACTGGCATTGGTTCAATGTCTTGAGGAAATCTCATTCTTTGTTTCAAAATCACAAGTAGCATCCTGCCTATTCAGACAGGATGCTTTATGGAAGAAATGCAGTCTTGGATTCACGGCATGATTCTACTTGCAGCAGCCTGAAAGAAAGTGCAACCACATGACCTACTTTGAGCATATTCATAATGATCACCATTCTTTCAAAACCGAAGTACGACACAGAGAAAAGTTGTTGATCACCAGTTATTTTCCATGGATAAATCTGCATGTACTTGTGAATTCAGGGATAAGCTCTGATTTTGTTGTATGACAAATGCCCTTCCTTCCTGTACACATTAAGGATTCTCTATCAGTACTAATCCAGATGCACTGTTTTCCTCAGTTTAAACTGTTACTCTCAAAATAATTATTAACTAAATGAAGGAAAAAAAACCTTCCCCTTCTGTGTGCTGGGTTGTCAGTGATAGAACAATAATAAAAGTAATTGAATCCAACAATCATATTTGCGCCACACATATGCCAAGAGCAGATTTATAATCTATACATCACTGGTTTTGTTTAACTGTAGTGTGAAATATCTGCTTTCACACAAACGTGATAGTAATTTGGCTTCCTTGTGTTTGTCATTGACGTTTTGTAACATTCAAAACTATCATTTAAGACATTTTTGTTTTTTCTCTTGGAACAGAATACTTGTCATTAAATTTGCAGCCACTATCACAAAATTCTTGGAGTTCAGGTGTATTAAGTTTTAAATACCTATGTGGCTTGGTGAAACAGAGATCAAAATTAGCATGGACTTGAGTAGACTAGAGGTTGATTTCTAGCTCTTAAAATAGTGTGGAGTTAGAGGGCTCCGGAATGACACAGAGACTGGGTTCCAGAAGTCATTCAAAGATCTGTGCTCCTCCTAGCTTATCACCCTGCCCTTCCTTAAGCGTTATCCTCACCTATGTGGTACAAGATGGGTCACCACCAAATGCACACCGCAGGTCTCAGAGGGAGGAAGGAGAGTAAAGGGCACATGACCCTTGCCTATAAGGATGTACTCCGCAGATCACATGTGTCACTTGCCTTCACATTCCAGGGGCTAAAGTCAGTCACATGGCCACACATCACTGCAAAGAAGCCGAGCAATTGTATATTTATTATGAGGGTCCATGTGCACAGCCAAAATGTCAGAGGTTTTCTTTCTGCAAATAAAGGATGGCACATATCTAAGTGACCCCTAGCAACCTTGGCCACTTCCTTAATATGGCTACAGGGAGAAAATACTTGAATAATGTTCCTGGATTTGGGCCTGTTATTTACATTTTGTGAATAAAATTATTAATTTATCACCAGAAAGCATTATTGTGCACTTGCATTGGATATACTTAATGAAAGGTGCCTTGTTAGAAAATAACATGTAACCTGCAGTGCAATGCCTTTTATGAAACAATTTAACAGTTTTTTGTTTCTTATATAGCATGTGCTCTGGTAAGACTTTCCTTTTCCTTCCTTCCTTCCTTCCTTCCTTCCTTCCTTTCTTCCTTCCTTCCTCTTCCCCTCCCTCTCTCCCTCCCTCCCTTCTCTCCTTTCCTTTCTTTCTTTTTTTTAAATTAAGTTTATTTATTGGTACATTTTAGGTATACAATATAGTTACATTCATCATTGGCATCTTGTACCTTTACATTATGTATCTTGGTTCTTATTTTTCCCCCATTCCCCGGCCCTCCCTTCACCCCCTCCACACTTCCCTATTTACAAATAATTTGTTTCCATTGTTTTCCTTTACTAATATTTTTTCTTTTCCCTTCTTTCCTTTCCCCTCCCCATTCCATTTCCTCTATTCCTTTAGACCTTTTCTTCTTATTTTACAATATCAATTATACATTTTGAGCCTTATTTACACTTTTAGTTTTTCACACCAGAGAAACTATTCGGTATTTGCACATTTACATTTACACATGTGTGTCCTAGTTATTTCACTTAGGAGTATTGCCTCAATGTATCCACTTAGCTATAAATGTCCCTAGTTTCTCATTCTTTATGGCTGAGTACTACTCCATTTTATTTTTAAAAACCCACATCTTCTTTATCCAGTCCCCAGTTGATGGGCACTTGGGCTGTTTCTAAGTTGTAGCTATTACAAAATGTGCTGCTATAAACATGGGTGAGCATATATCACTGTGGTATGATTCTTTTAATTCTTTTGGGAGCATAACCAGCAGAGGAATACCTGGGTCAAATGGGACTTCCAATCCTAGTTGTTTGAGGTATCTCCATATTGATTTCAACAGTGGTTGCACCAGTCTGCACTCCCACCAACAATGAAAAAGGGTTCCTTTCTCTCCACAATCCCGCCAGCATTTGTTATTGGTTGATTTCTTGATAGCAGCCATTCTTATTGGGGTGGAATCTCAGCGTTGTTTTCATCTGCATCTCTCAAATGAACAGTGATGTTCAACATTTTTTCATATGTTTATTTGCTATTACTACTTCTTTGTCTGAGAAATGTCTGTTCATTTCAGATGCCTGTTTTTGAATTGGGTCTTTATATTTGGAGGTCTGATTTTTTTTGACTTCTTTATATATTCTAGATAGTAGGCCTTTGTCTGAGGAACAGCTAGTAAAATTTTTTTCCCACATTGTAGGTTGTCTTTTAGCTCTGTTAGTGGTTTCCCTTGCAGTGCAGATGGTTTTTAATAAGACGAGATCCCAGTTGTTGATTCTCTGTGCTAGTTCCCGTGCCACTGAGGATTTGTTCATAAAGTCTTTTCCTATGCCAATGTCTTTAAGAGTTTTACCTAATTTATCTTCTAGCAAGTTTAGTGTTTCTGTTTTAATATTTAGATCTTTAATCCACTTGGATTTTAGTTTAGTGCATGGTGACAGGCAGAGGTCTAGTTTTAAACTTTGGCAAGTTGAAATCCAGTTTTTCCAACACCATTTATTAAAGAGGCTATCTTTCCTCCAGTGAGGATGGTTGGCTCCTTTGTCAAAGATGAGGTAGTTGAGTATGTCTGGAGTTGTTTCTGCATCTTCTAATCAATTCCACTGATCCTCAGATCTGTTTCTTTGCCAGTACCATGCTATTTTTATCACAGTGGCTTTGTAGTATAGTTTCAAATTGGGGATTGTGATACCCACTGCCATGTCTCTATTGCCTAGAATTGCTTTTGCTATTCTAGGTCTCTTCTGGTTCCAGACGTATTTTTGGATTGTTTTCTCTAGTTCTGTGTAATATACTGTTGGGATTGCAATCAGGATTGCATTGAATCTGTATAGCAGTTTTGGAAGTATGGCCATTTTCACTATATCGGTTCTTCCTACCTAGCAACAAGGGATCTCTTTCAATTTTCTTGTATCCTCTTTGATCTCTTTCTTCAGAGTGCTCTGGTTCTCAATGTAGAGGTCTTTTGCTTCCTTTGTTAAATTGACTCCTGGACATTTCATTTTTTTGGAAGCTATTGTGAAAGGGATTGTTTCCCTAATTTCTCTTTCCGTGAGTCTGTTATTTGTGTCCAGGAAGGCTATTGATTTTTGAGTGTTTACCTTGTATCCAGCTACTCTACTGAATCTGTCAATTAAGTCTAGAAGTCTTTTGGCTGAGTTTTTTGGGTCTTCTATGTAGAGTATCACATTGTCAGCAAATTATGACTGTTTAGCTTCTTTTCTTTTCTTTATTCCTTTTATTTCTTTCTCTTTTCTAATTGCTGTGGCTAATGTTTCCAAAACTATATTGAACAGGAATGGTGATAGTGAACATCCTTGCTTGTTCCTAACTTTAGCATGAAGGTTTTCAGTTTTTGACCATTTAATATGATGTTGGCTGTTGGTTTGCCATAGATAGCTTTTATCAAGTTAAGAAAAAGGCCATCTATTCCAATTTTCTTTAGGGTTTTTATCATGAATGGGTGTTGAATTTTGTCACATGCTTTCTCTGCATCTATTGAGATGATCATATGGTTTTTGTCCTTGACTCTGTTAATATAGTGTATTACATTTATTGATTTATGTATGTTGAACCATCCTTGAATCCCTGGGGTAAATCCAACTTGTTCATGGTGTATGATCTTCTTGATGACCCTCTGTATTCTGTTTGGAAGTATCTTACTAAGGAATTTTGCATCTATGTTCATTAGCGAGATTGGTCTGTAGTTCTGTTTTTTGATTGGGTCTTTCCCTGGTTTGGGGATCAAAGTAACACTTGCTTCCAGGAATGAATTTGGAAACATTGCTTCCTTTTCAATTTCATTGAAAATTTTAAAGAGTAGTGGCACTAGTTCTTCTCTAAATGTCTTGTAGAATTCAGCAGTGAATCTATAAGGACCTGGACTATTCTTTGTTCGTAAATTTTTAATTAGGTTTTCAATTTCACTGATTGTAATTGGGGTATTCAGAATTTTTATATCTTCATTCAACTTTGGTAATTCATATGTATCTCAAATCTCTCCATTTCTTCTGTGTTTTCCATTTTATTGGAGTATAGTTTCTCGAAGTAGATATTGATGACCCTCTGGATTTCTGCTGGATCTTTTGTGACTTCACCTTTTTCATTCCTAATTGCATGGATTGGAGTCTTTTCTGTACTTTTTTGATTAATTTGGCTAAGGGTTCATCAATTTTATTTATTCTTTTGAATAACCAACTCTTTGATTTGTTGATTTTATGTATTGTTCTCTTAGTCTCCATTGCATTGATTTCTGCTCTGATCTTTATAATTTCCTCCCTTGTATGAGCTTTGGGATTGTCTTGCTTTTCTTTTTCTAGCAGCTTAAGATTCAGCATTAGGTTGTTTATTTGAGCCTGCTCTGTTTTCCTAGTGGGGGCACTCACTGCTCTGAATTTCCCTTGTAGAATTGTTTTCATTGTGTCCCATAGATTCCTGTATGTTGTACGGACATTATCATGTAATTGTAAAAATTGTTTAATTTCTTCTTCAATTTCCTCTGTGACCCATTGGTTGTTCAGGAGAGTGTTATTCAATTTCCATGTGATTGTGAAGTTCATGCAGTTTCTTATGCTATTGATTTCCAGTTTAATTACACTATGGTTTGATAATATATACGGGATAACTTCAGTTCCTTTGCATTTACTTAAAAATGTTCTATGCACTAGTATGTGGTCTATTTTGGAGAATGACCCGTGTGCAGCTGAAAAGAATGTATATTCTGATTTTGTGGGGTGGAACACTCTGTAGACATCCATTAAGTCCATTTGTTCAAAAGCTTGGTTCAGTTCTATTATTTCATTGTTGATTTTTTCTCTAGATGATCTGTCTATTTGTGACAGTGGAGTATTGAGGTCCTCCACTACAATTATATTAGTGCTTATTTGGTTTTTCATGTCTCTTAATATTTGTTTTGTATAGCTGGGGGCATTAGTATTTGGTGCATATATATTTATCATTGTGATCTCTTCCTCTTGGATTGTTCCCTTTACAAGGATGTAGTGACCTTCTTTATCTCTCTTAATTAGTTTTGGTTTGAAATTTACTTTGTCTGCAAAAAAGATAGCTTGCCCTGCTTTTTTCAGGTTCCTGTCACATGGAGAACTGTTTTCCATCTTTTTACTTTAAGTCTATGGGTTTCTTTTTTGAACTAGGTGCATTTCTTGTATGCAGCATATTGTTGGATTTTACTTCTTGATCCATTCTGCCAGTCTGTTTCTTTTGACTGGTGAATTGAGGCCATTAATATTGATGGTTATAACTGATATGCATTGACTTATCTATGTCAGGTAATTTTCTGTTGTTGACTCTTCTTTATTTTTCCCCCTCTCCCTTTAATTTCTTGCCTTGCCTGATGGATTTGCTGTGTTGGGTCTCGTGGAGTTCTGACCTTCATTGTCTTTTTCTAGGATATTTAAAAAAATTGTTTTGAGTGCTGGTTTGGTATTCATGAAGTTTCTCAGATGCTCTTTGTCATGGAAATCTCTTTTTCCCCCATCAGTTTTGAAAGATAGTTTTGCAGGATACAGCAGTCTAGGTTGGAGGTTGTTTTCTTTTAAGGCTTAAAATACCTCACACTAGGCTCTCCTTGACTTGAGGGTTTGTGTTGAAAAGTCTGCGGTGATTCTGATGGGCTTTTCCTTTGCATTTGATTTGTTTCTTTTCTCTAACTGCTTTGTAGTATTTTGTTCTTCTGTTGGGTTTCCAGAATCTTGATTATTATATGTCTAGGTGTAGTTTTTTTTTTAATCATGGCTAGTTGGAGTCGTATATGCCTCACTTATCTTTATGTCAAATTCTTTTGCCCTGTTTGGGAAGTTTTCTGTCATTAAATTTGTGAAGAGTTTTTAATGTCATTTGTACTTTATCCTGCTTTTTCATGGACTCCTATCAGTCTTATATTATACTTCTTTGCGTCTTCTAGGAGCTGTTGGATTGATTTCTCATGGTCCCTTACTATTTTTAAGAGATCTCTCTTTTCATGGTCACTGACTGCCATCCTGTCTTCTATATCTGATATTCTGTCTTCAGATTGGCTCAGCCTGCTGTGTATACTTTCAATAGATTTTTTAATCTCCTGGATATCTGTTCAAATCTGTTCCATGGATTCCATTTCTTTCCTATGTTGGGTGTTCATGGTTTCCATTTCTTTTCTATGCTGGGCATTCATGGCTTCCATCATGGTCCTGAACTCATCTATTTTTTTTATCTGTTTCTGTTCTAGAGTCTCTAATCATGTCTTTCATTCTGCTCACCATCTCTGTAGTTATCTGGTAAATTATTCCTGTTTTGAATTTTTCTAGAGCCTCATTCATCTGTTTTTTTACTGCCTGTGCTATCAGTTCAGGGTGTCCAGGTGGTTGATTATCGGACCTTTCCACCTTGTTTCCCCCAGAATTCACCTTTGTTGAGCTGGAAGTCTGGGATTGAGCCTTGCTTAGATGTGGTCTCATTTCTATTTTTGTTGTTGGTACTGTTCTTGGTTAAATTCCTGGGTTGATATTCTGATAATGCTTATTGTTTGTATCTTTGTTGCTTGTATTTAGAACCCTTATGGAATGATTGCTTCTCAGAGGTGTCTTCCAGATATAGCTGGCCTTTAGGTTTTGAGTCTAGTAACTCCGGGGCAATCTCATTTTCATTATACTAGGAAGGATAACTGATTAGATCAATCACAACAGCTTAGCCCAAGTGATACAATTAGTAACAATAATAGTATCAAGCACAGTTTAGAAAATGACAATTTGTGGTAGTTTTTAATCTATCACCATTAACCATGTCAATTAAATCAAAATTGAGGACCAGCCCAAAATATGTTTATAGTGAATAAACTCTTCAATATAGCAACTTTACTCTTTGGATGGGGACTTAGAAGGAGTTGGGGAGGGAGGGATAGATAGAAAGAAGGATAGGGAAAGGTTAGAAGTGAGGCCAGAGGACACAGGAAGATCATGCAAACTCCAGGGAACTGTTGAAGACAAGAGGCAAAGACAGAATGAAAGAACAAAGACAAGAACAGAACAACCTAACAGCAATAGGGAAGCAAGAAACTGTAACAAAAAGGGAGATGAAGAACAATGTGGGAGAGCAAGACAGCAAGAGTGAGACGAAGAGAGAAAGAAAAGTAAAAAAAAAAGAAAAAGAAGAAAGAGAAAAAAATTGAAAAGAGTAGAGAAAAAATGAAAAATCAAAATTAAAAAAAGAGAAAAAATAATTCTGAAAATAAAATAATAAAAATGAAGGGCCTCCTTCAGGGTATGTCTCTGCTGTCATAATAGACAATGTGGGCTGCAGGGTGCAGATTGAAGTCAATTAGTCTCAGCAAGTGAATAGCAGACCTTTGAGATTCAGGCTGATTTCTGGCTGCAAATCCCAAGTTGAGCTCCCTGTCCTCCTGCAGGGTTGAACTGTGCAAGGTTCTATTGCAGGTTCCAGCTGTCCTTCCCCTGAAGATAGTCCAGGTTCTGATGGGAGGTGATGATCCCTCCAACTTACCAAGTAGGGTGGTCTGGTGTGCCTTTATTGCAGAGATTCTCTTCGCTTTTCCAGTGGGCTTCAGTTTTCATCAAGGAGCTTGAGAACAGCCCTATTTCTGTTGTTCACTTCTGCTCTATCTTCTGGAGCTCAAGACAATGGCCTTCATGAGCCCCTGTGCCTCTACTCTGTGGATCGAGATATAGGCGCAGTCTGAAGGCCAGAGGTGGGGGATGGGGTGGTGCTGCAGGAGCCCATTTGGCCAGCTCCTCACGGACTGTGAGGTGCAGGTGGGGGCGGGGCTCCTTTCCTTTCTTTCTATCATTCACTTGCTTCAATTTTCTATTTTTCTCTTCCTTTATTTCTCTCCTTTCTCTCTTTCTGGCTGCTTATGTGAAACTGTCACAATCATATTCATTTGTCCTAGAGCACACAGAACACACAACATTTATATTTGCTCTTGAGTCCTGCTTAGACTTAAATTTAAATTTACAACATTAGTCAGAGTTGTAATGTTTATATCTCCATTTTCACAAATTCTTTTAGACCTCATTGAACTATTTGGAGTCACAGATTTATAGCTTTGAATTAAGGCCATAGAAAACATAAACAAAAAAAAGCAACAAAATGTAGCAGTCATAAATAATACCATGAAAATGACATACAAATATAAACATAAAGAGCTATTTTATAGCTGAATACCAGGTAAGACGAGCTGATCAATTTAGTCCTTACAGTGGATGTGCAAACTTTATGATCATCAATAATATTAAATAACTTCTGTGAAAGTTATAATTAATTTTACATTTCAAATCCTGGCAGCATATGTGAATAAATTGCATTGATGTTTCCCACTGAAACTATGAAATACTTCCAGAATCATGTGCTAGACCATCAGAGATCCATTAGTGGTCTGAGGCCTGTACCATCACAAATACCATTTCCTTACTTGTGGTTTATATACAACCCTCTGTGTCTGTGAGTTTGGCATTGACAGATTCAATCAATTGTGGCTCAAAATACTCAAAAGAAAAAATGTTGCTTCTGAGCTGAACACATACAGACATTTTCTCTTGCCATTATTACTTAAACAATATAACTACTATTTACATAACATTTACATTGTGTTACGTATAATATAGATGATTTAAAGTATACAGGAAGAGACTGGATGTATACTCAGTGGTAGAGCATGTGCTTAGCATGTACAAGGCCCTGCAGTCCACCTATAGCACCCCCAAATTAATCAATAAACAAAATAAAAGTATATGACAGGAAGTGCATAGGTTCTAGGCAAATATCATGCCATTTAATATATGAGATTCAAACATCCTCAGATTTTAGTATCTGTAAAGAGTCTTGAAATCAATCTATTGTGGATAAGAGGGATGACTATGTTTGCAGAGCTAAAACAATCAGCTTCAGCCTGATGCTGTAACCAGCACAAAAGCTTAAGAAAGGAGGTATGTGTTTCTGTTTTGCTTGTTTCTGGTAGTGCATAAGTTAGAAGACTGGAAGCAGGGAAATCAGAGAATAAATATAGTGTACAAAAAGAATCATATTAACTGAGATTTTAATGTATCTAAAAATCACTTTTAAAAAGTAAGATGTAGTGAATTGCAGTTACCTTTGCTACCCAGTTGTTGCTTTTCCCCTCTTAAAAAGTTATGAAGGGGTGATTTAGATATATTTGTAACCTAGATGTTTGGACTTTAAAAATCTCTGATAGCCATAATAATATACTAACATCCTGAGACCAAAGTCCTGTGAATACTAGATGAAAATGATTATCAACCCATCATTTTCTCCTGGCACACTTTGTAGGGTTAGGAATTTACTGGAGTTGGATATAATCTGCTAAAGGAAGACTAACCCCATGTGTTAAAGCTTCGGAAGATGTAGTGTGTGGACAGCTTCCCTCTGAGGGCTGGAGAGCTAACCAGACCACTTTGCTCCATTTCATTTTCTTCACCTTCACCAGACCAGTGCTTGTGGGAGTCTTCAAACTCTTGGAGGTAATGAAATTGATCCAGAGCAACAGGGGCAGGAGTGAGATTCATATCTGCTTTAATTCATTGACCTCAATGGGGGTGTCTTTCTGGTTCAAATAGATTCTGATAAATGATAAATCAAAATTTATTTTCTCAATTCAGAAAATTTTTCCATCCTTTTATAAAATTGAAGAATATTCGAGCTATAAGACACCTTAAAAATGGACATTCAAAACTTCCTTCTATTCTAAAAATATGGTGTTTAAATTAAAAAAAATAAATTGCAGTTAAAAAACGCATTGCCATAGCTCCCTCACCCCTGTCCTCCTCCTTGCTTCAAACATGCTTATCCCATCCTTCTTGTCACTTTCTGAAGCAGCTCTGGAAGCCCTCTTTTGTGAGTGTCTTTGCAAGGTCATTCAATCTCTGGTGAATGCTGCTGCCAAGCGAGTGACATCCAACAGAAAGGCAGGCTTGTAAAAACATGAGGCTGTGTCCTCATCCACCTTATTTACCATATCTAGCACCATGTGACTTCTGGCTTTTCCCCTGAAAAATGACTATGAAAGGTAAACATTTTGAATCTTTTCAGGACATCAAGGCAGCCATAACATCACAATTAAGACCCTTTTCAATATCTACTAATATGATTATGTGATTTTTAAAATTTATCCTTACTGTTGTAATCATGTATTGTTAAAAGCAGTAAATAACAGGGAGAGTACATTTACCTGGCAATGTTATTGTAAGAGTTATACTGAATAAAATACATAAAGGGCCTCACCTGGTGCCTGGTATGTAATAGTTCAGAAACTGATAGACTTCCTTTTCCCAGGAGAGTGGAGACTGCTGGTGCCCAAGCCCTGATCCCCAATCTGCTCCCAACAAGGCTCTGGGTCCCCTGCCAGAGGAGCATGCTGGTGCTTGGGAGGAAGCCATTACTAAGTTGTAATCTTCACTTTCTGATAGTTCTTAATTAATCTAAGAGCCAGGCACATGGTTTAGTGTTTGTATAGTGCCTTAAAAACAAGAGTGCCAATATGTCGCTAATGCAAAGCACAATATCTGCCTGAATATTTTTAATTTACAAAACTATAAAGGTCACTTTTTTGAGTATTAATTACTCCCCCAACTGCATCATCACTAACAGTTTTCTCATGCTTGGCAATCCAAGGCCTGCAAAGATCATTAGATATCAGCTGATAAGTGGATTTGACCCCACAATCTGTGAAATATCACAAATGGCACAGTGGAGCAAAAAGTTCATGGCTTAGAGATCATCAATGTTTAATTCATTCCAGAGAGTGTCTGGAGGGATTCAGATGCAGGGCAGTGACTCAGTGAAGCTTTCAAACATGCTGGCCAGAGAAAGGACAGACTCTCTCACAGTATTGTCAATAATAAATCACATGGACACTTTGAGAATTAGGATGACAAGAGATAAGCATTTTTCCCAGGCCAGATGGCATGGCATTCTAAAATAGGTACACTTGAAGATTAGGGCTTATCAGCACTGTCTTCTGTACCCTGATTTTGGTGTGTAAAACAGAACTATAGGGGGAGGGGCCACATGACACAGGTTCTAGCAATAGAATAGCCTAGGAAAAACTTGGGTCTTCTCTGTGGGTTCAAGAGCTAGGCCAGCTCCCTGAGAAATCCTGTCAGAGGCCCTTTGCCTCTGGGTATGAGTTGTGGGCTGCTGAGTCATTGCTTTTTATTATAATTACAATTTATGAAACTGTTGCTTTACAGGCAGTTTTGTAGGTTTTCCTGCAGTTTCACTATTTACACAGTAATTCATAACTGGAAATTTTACCTTCTTAAATTCATGAGCCAAGGGAAGGAAGTGGTTCTCAGTAAGAGGCACCAAAGATACTGTCATAGAAAAAGCCAGTCCCTACTCCAAGCAGCAAAACCCATTGACAGAACCCTTGGGGTTAGGTGCTAGGGTTGGGGTAAGAAGTTGGAGGGACTGCAAAAGTAAAGAAGATGTGACCCCTGCTGTCACAGAGCATGTAGTAGTCTCATGGAGGTGACAGCCATGAAAACAACTCATTCAAAAGTTAAAGGTAGCCTGGAAAGGTGTTGCATACTGGTAATCCCAGGAGCCTGGGAGGCTGAAGCAGGAAGATCACAAGTTCAAGCCCAGCCTGGACATTTCATCAGGTTAGCAAGACCGGGTTGCAATATAAACAAAAAGTGCTGGGGACGTAGCTCATTTTGAAGGCCTTGGGTTCAGTTAGTCCCCAGTACCACACAGACACACACACAACTTTTTTTTAAATTACAGGCAAAGCAAAGGAGACCTGAAAAATCTCCAGAAAGCACCTGTTGTTCAACCAAAAAGCTACAGATTTTCTCCTTCCACACTCTTTCCTCTATCTTAATGGGATTTTAATAATAGCTTCATTAACAGATATTTTATTGTAAAATTGTGCAAGATAATCAAAATAAGTGAAACCATCCAAAGTTACGTACTGGAAATGCTCAAAATCTCTCCTTATCATCACCCTTCGCCATTTTTACAAGTAATAAGCATTAAAAGTCTAATGTCTATTTTTTTCTATGCCTCTCTCCAGGTACACATACTGATATGCATGCACACACAAACACCAGTGCACACACACACACACATATGTACATATTGTCATGCCCAGCAAGGAGGGCTATTGCCACCAGCAGGAAAGACCATTGCAGAGCACCATGCTCCAACCCCTCAGTTCCAGGAACTCTGGGTACAGCTACACCACTCTCAGTTTCAGGAAATCTGAGTATATCTGAACCACCACCTGATCCGAGGACCATGGCCACACTATCTCTGCCCCCAGACTCCTTAGGGCAGCAGATCCTCAGGCCAAAGCCCAGTAAACACCCCCCAACACCTGACAATCACCTCTCCCTTAAAAACCTTTGCTCTCCCCTTGCTCTTTGCTGACTCTTTTTTCAGACTCAGCCTGATCACACCCAAGTGAATAAACAGCCTTGCTGCTCACACAAAGCCTGCCTAGGTGGTGTCTCTGCTCTTTATGCCTTTAATACACATATATATGTGTATATATCCATATAGTCCTCAGATTTAAGGACAGCTCCCCTTAAATTCCCTCAAGTAATTATACATTTTATTTTACATATTTTCCTTCAAAAGACACTTTCTATCTTTTCAAGAAGCCTTCATAGATCTTCTCTCCAGTTCAAGGAAATCTCTCTCACCGTTAATCTCAAACTCAAACTATAATCATAACACAACAACATCAGCTAACATTTCCTTTTGCAAGTGATGGACCCAAGGGCTGCACACATGCTAGACAAACATTTTCATACTGAGCTACACCCAAGCCCAACACCTAACATTTTCTAAGCACCACCTCTACACCTCCCCAAGAGTCATATGTACCTTTTCTATTTTAATTTTCCCCACAATAAGTGGGCATGCTCTTAGCTCTCTTTTTAAAATAGAGAGCATGAGGCAGAGAGAGAAGAGAGGGACTTTGCCCAGGTGTCCCTAGCTGATGATGAGAAGAGCTGGAACTTGTTCCCAGAGCTATATAGTGCAAAGATAGAGCTCCTCGCACTCCATTTGTCATACTGCTCTTTGGACAGACTTTGTTATTTTTCTCTGCTGAACCTGAGCTCTTTAAAAGGAAGATATGTGCCCCCTAAATCATCCACGGTGATGTATTGCATATAATGAGCTCAGAAACTTTTGTGGGATGATTGTTTTCAAAAATGGTAAAGGATAAAAAGATTACATTTGCCAAAAATGAGTGTGATAGAAGTGATTTCTCTCTGCTGAGGAGATAAGATTTTACTCAAAATGTGACAGAAAGCTCCCACAAGTTAGGGCAGTGACTTCCCGGGCTCTATTCTGTGACAGCAGCTATACATAGCCCAGGGGACATATGTGGTTCATCTAGTGTTTCTGTTTCCTGAATATGTCATGGCTTTTATGTTTGAGTGATTTAAGATAGAAATTGTTTTAGCAGCCATCAATTATGGTCTGCTGAAAGACCTACTTGCTCACTGTGTCTGACTACAAATACCCAGTACACCAGTTCCACTTTGGCTAAGACTGGGTGACAGTGTCTCAGAATTAAAAACCTTCACAGGTAAAATGAAGTTCTCTGCCCCTAGCCAACAATTGCTGTGGTCCATTTGCTGATGATCGGGTCAGTCTGTCCGAAAAGGAAAAGTCCACAAATGGACAGCAGAGACCCACTGTAATGCAGCATTCTGGCTAAGAGAGTAGTCCTACAAAGTAAGGGGCAATACTTCATAATGTTAATTAACTTCTAGAAAGCTTTTCGTAATGATGAACTTTCCTTTTTGTCTTTGAAGTCAAGGGATAGGGTGCATTCCGTATAGGAAACTGGTTTTGAATTTTTACCTTTTGCATGTTAAGAATGAAGGATAATTTGGAACGTCTGTTTTGGTGCTCTTACTTGGAACCAGGTGGGATTTTTAATGACCCATGGGGAAAAATAATAAAGATAACCACCACAAGATCAGACACTTCTTTAAATACACTTTATATGAGATAACTTAATGGATGCTCAGAGATGACTTATATGCATTGTAATTAAACTGTATCAATTTTTTAAATCACCATAGTATTTTCAATACTACATTAAAAAATAAATGCATTTTGCTTTACAGTGTCTATTGCCTAAAGTAATAAGAAAAGTTACTTATTAACTTTGGTTGCAAAAATAATATCTTCCAGGAACTGTTGTATTTTTTGGCTTTTGTTCAATCCTCCCAGTGACCCTATAGTAGATACTACCATTATAACTACTGCTACTATTTCTACTTCTGCTACTATTAATCCTATTTCTATTACCATTGCAATCCATTAAAAAAATTAAAATGGCTGATCTTTATTTAAAATATACGTCACTAAAGAATTAAAAAACAGTGAAACAATTAAAATATGATCTAGACAGATATCAAATTATCCACTATAAAATTCTTTAAACTTTTCTGAAAGTTAAAGCTTCTGCTTTTGACCCATTAGGAAACAGCCTGAGGTAACTTAAGTAATCTATTCAAGATTGCACAACTGGTAAATTTAGATCATTTTTTAAATTTAGTTTGCATATATTCATTAACTAAATTTTAAGGGAAATAATGCCTTTATAACATGGAGTCTTCAATTCTGAGAACATATTATATCTCTCCACTTATTTCAGTTTTTAACTATCTCTCAAAGTTTATAGTTTTTCTTGTATAGGTCTTATATAAATAAAGTAGATTTTGAACTTAAGTATTGTAACTCCTGACAAAAATTTGTAACTACTACATTATATAGTTGTCAAAGGGGGATTTTGTTTTTACTTTTCATTGGCACATACTAATTGTACATATTTATTGGATATAGTGTGCCATTGCAACACATGTATACAAAGTGTAGTGATCAGATCAAAGTAATTGACATATTTTTCACCTCGGATACATCATTTCTTTACACTGGCAACATTCAAAGTCCTTTCTACTGACTATTGTGAAATAGTCATTTAGTTGTTGTCAACCATAAAGAGATAGAGAATCAGAAGTTATTCCTCCCATCAAACCTTTTTTTTTTACTTTTAGGTAAGTACTAGAATGTGCATAACAACTCTAATTATCACAACTCCAAATTTCGAAGTATCCAAATGCTCATCACAAGTAGATTAAGCAAATAAATTGGGGGTTATTCAAACATAGGGTAGTATACAAAAATCATAATGAACAAGATACAATCTGATACAAAAACATGGATGAACCTTGCAAGTATAAATATTTAGGGGAAAAGTTAGATGTAAGAGAGTTAATGTTGTAAGATTCCACTTACTAAAAATTACAAAAGCTGGCAAAATTTACTCATGCTAGTGGTACTCAGGATAGTGATTCTCTTAATGGTAGAAGCAGAGGTGACTGGAAGGGGGGAAGAGGGTTGCATCTGAGGTGCCATTATGTTCTACTTAATGACCTGGGTGCTGGTCACAGGAACATGTTTAGTTTTAAAATTTCATTAAGCCATAACCTGAAGACCTGCGTACTTTCCTTTATGTTATGTTTATTATATTTCAGTAAAAATACTTAAAATATCAAACATCTAAATGCTAAAATTGATTTAATTTTCAAAAGAAAAGAAATTCAAACTTTTCCTATTTAGGCACTCTTCTACAAATAGACCATAACAAACTACTATTGCTGTCAAAAGGAAATTGGTATGTTATATATAAAGTAATAAAAATTAAATGAGTTTCTTAAAGATTTTATTGGTGTTTTGACCAAGGAGAAAATTTGACATTTTAAAACATCATTATTTATTGAATTGTTTATTTACTGTTTACTGGGTTGTTGCTCAGGGGAGACAACAATGAACAAGAAAACAAGGCCCCTGTTCTCATGACGCTTATAATCACTACAAGGGAAAATGATTTAGTGTGGGATATGCTAACTATGAGGCTTACAGCAGTGAAGCATTAAATTGGAGTACAGCATTGAGTGAGTAGATGCAATTAAATGAAGAAGATACAGGACAGAGTTAAATTTGGAAAGTCATCAGCATAAAAAAGAGTCAGTGGACACCATAGGCATGGATAAGATTCCTTGAAAGAGAAAAGGGTCTGGCACTGAGCTCTAGGGGGAACACAGTCATTCAGAGGTGTAAGTAAAAAATAGATGAGTTATCGGAAGAAACTGAAATGCAATCAGTAATACAAGAGGAAAAGCAGAAGGCTGTGGTATAATAAATATTAAAGGAAGAGAGTCTTTTTAGAATCAAACAATAGTCAGTTTTGTCAAACACTATTGAGAAATTGAGTAAGATGAGGACTCAAAAGTGTAGTTTGGATTTAATAACTCTGACCAACAGATAATCTTGAACAGTTTTAGTAAAGTGGTATGATCGTAAGATGAGAGAATTTTGAGAAGAAAATAATAGGAAAGAAAGTACAGACAGCAAATATAAACAACACTTTCCAGAAGTTTGGCTTTTGAGGGAGATTGGGCTCTAGTTGATGATAGACATGAGGCAAATGCAGAATCATATTCCAATATATCTTATGTTTCTTATGAATACAGGTAGAAAAATTCCCAACACATACTAGCAAACTAAATATTTTAGCACATAAAAAATTACAAAGCATAACCAAGTAGGACTTATTCCAGGAATGTAGATTAGTTTTGACATCAGAACATCAGTGCAATACACTTGTCCACAGAATAAAAGGCCAAAATCACATAGTCATCTGCATAAATATAGGGAAAATCATTTGGCAAATTTCAACATTCCTTCATGTCTTAGTAAAATTGGGGTGCTATAAAAGTACCTTAGGCTGAGTGGCTTATAAACAGCTGAAATTTATTTCTCACTGGAAGAAATGTTCCAAAATCTAAGCACCAGCATATTTGGATTCTTGTGTGGAATCTTTCTATTTGCAAACTACTGTCTCTTTCCATTGTATCCTCACATTGCATACAGAGTAAAGAAAGATCTCGGGTCCATTTTATAAGAGCACCAATCCCATTCAGAAGGCTTCACCTCCATGACCAATTAGGCTTTCTCCAAAACCCACCTCTAAATAGCATCACATGGTGGGTAAGACTGCAACAAATGAATGGAAGGAGGGCAAAACATCCAGTCCATAACACTTCACCAGGAAAAATACTCAAAACTAGGTACAGAAGGGGACCTCCTCAACCTAATAAAAGCGCATCTATGAAAAAAATGTACAGATAATATCATTCACAATGGTGAGAAACTGAATATCTTTCCCCTAAGGTGAAGAACAATAAATGTATGCTCACTCTTTCCACTTCCATTCAACACTCTGTTGGATATTTTAGTCAAGGTGATTAGATAAGAAAATGAAACAAGAAGTGCCCAGATAGGTGAGGAAGAAATAAATCTATCTCTATGTGCAAAACACAAGATTTTGTATCTAGAAAATCTGGAGTCTCAAAAAATTAGAGGCAATAAATGATTTCAGCAAATTTGCAGAGTACAATATTAATATACAAAATTTAATTGTGCTTTTCTACATCAGCAATAGTCTGAAATAAAATTAAGAAATTCCATTTATAATATTACCAAAAAGAATTACTTAGCAATAAATCTACCAAAAGCAGTTCAAAACTTGCACTGCAAAAACTACAATACACATTAAAATAAATTAAAGAAGAACTAAATAAATGGAAAAATAACCCACATTCAACAATTAGAAGATTTAATATTATTAAAATGACAATATTTTCCAAATTGGATTTTCATGTTTTGTCAAATATATCCCCATATATTTTAATGTTGCTATAAATGTGTTGTTTTTTAACTTCATTTTATTTGTTCTTTGCTTTTTAATTTCAATTTGGTTATTCTTTAATACTATATAGAAGTATAATCAATGTTTTCATATTCACCCTCTAGTTGCTCAATTCACTCATTAGTTCTAGTAACATGTATGCAGATTTCAGTATATTTTCTACCTACATGATAATGTCATCAACAAATAGTTTTAATTTTTGTTTCGAGTGTAGATATTTTCTATTTCTTGCTCTTTTCTTATTACACTGATGAGAACCTCTATGACAGTGTTCAAAAGATTGTCTGTAGTGAGACAAACCTCATCTGCATATTCTGTGCAATTCCCTACACAGAATTATGAGATTTTCTATTCTGGCTCTTGGGAATAGGCACTGTGAAGACCTCAAGAATAGTTTCCTGTATTTTGTTGTAGGTAGTGTTTTCCCTGCCCTTGCGTATTTTCCTCACATATATAGTTTTTAGTGCTCAGTGGACTACTCAGGAGGAACCATGTATAGATCTCCACAGTTCTCTATGTAGCTATCTCCTCTCTTGTATTTTACCCTGTGAACTCCGCCTGCTCCAGCTGCTTATCTGAATCCCCAGTTACTTCTTCTTCACTTAGGGAAACCATCCACTTGCTACCCAGCCTGAAACTTTCCCCAAATAGCAAGCTAAACCAACTGTTTTTTCTACCCATATTTATTTCCTATCTCTCTGTATTGCAGTCTGTCATTGCCTACTGTCCAATGTCTTGAGAATCCTTATTTCATAGAGGTTGTCTTTTTTGCCATGTCAAATGAGAGGGACAAACCAGTCAACTAGTCCTAATAACTCCATTTTAACTGGAAACAGAAGTCTTCATTAATCTTTTTGATAAGAGAGGCTTGAGTATGTTTAAAGGCAAAGAGAAAGATTATCATTGTTGAGGGTGTTTTAATATTTTAAAAGGTAGACAATAAGTAGTTCTCAGTTTTTGAGAAAGTAGATTTGAAATGAATGCATAATGTAGGTGGAAGAATTAGCTTTATATAGGAGGAAAAGCAAACCTGCTATTGTAACAGGAGAGTTGTAGAAGAAGATGGGTGTAAATGTGGCAGGAATTCCAATTTAGTGGCTTCTTTTATTTTTCAGAGCTCAGGGCCTTATGCATGCTTAGTAAGTGTTCCAACCAAGAGCTAGACTCATATCATTTTGGTTTTATTTTGAGACAGAATCTTGTTATGCTGCTCAGGATGGTCTTGAACTTGTGATCCTCCTGCCTCAGCCTTCTCAGTAGCAGGGATTACAGGGGCATGTCACTTTACATAGACTAATGGGATCTATTTATTATTATTATCATTAAATAGAGAACAAAGACATCTATTGATAGTGGTGGAAGTTAGAGACATTTGAAGATACATATATAAGTTAGAGGAAAGATGCTGGGGAAAGGAAGAAATTAATTGTTCAGAAAAACATCCTGGGATGTAGCCAAGCCCTACTGATGATGAATTTGAAATTGTTGATCATGAATATATATTGGGACAAATTTAGCCTGATATCTCCTCCTGATAATGAGTAGCTCTAATTCAACATATCCACAACTGACAGCCTCATTTTTAAATGACTATCTGGCTGGATTAACTAAATAGGTGTAAGATGACATTGGCTGAGATGATTAACATATGAAGGATAATTTAACAGGGTGGAATGTTTAGTTTTGGACAACCTGAATTTGGGAGAAGTTACTTAATACCAAGACCACTCAACTTGATCATCACATAATAGTTCATGTAGATTTCTATATTTGGTCCTCAGCATTCAAGATTGTTAATGACCTCGACATCAGCCAACTCAGTGAATAACAGAGAAAGTAAGATGGAATAGTAACTGGTCAAGACCAAGGATAGGAGCACATGGAGGCAAACGAAGGCTTTTTTAAAAGTAAATGATTTTAACATGTTTAAGTACTGATGGGAAAGAGTCAGTGGAAAAGTGAATGTAAAAAAGAAAGATGCAATCACTGCTCTATATTTTTTGAGGACTTGGGCACAGAAGGAATCTAGCACACAGGTAAAAAATCTTTTTTTATATCACCTCTAATTACAAGAGAGAAACTATTACTAATACAAACTACCTGATATTAACATAGTACTTGAAAATGTTTGTGTTTTTTCACTAAAAGAAATAAGGTCCCCTCATACTACGCACAATTTCTGGAGATTAAATACAAGGTGGTGTCTTAATCTCTTTCTTACTTTCCGAGGTCTTCAGAAGTAATTGGCTCAGATAAAAACTAAACTTATATTTTTAGATCTTGTTTGCATTCACTGAGACAGAAAAACACCACTCAGTAGACCAAAGCAGTCAATTTCTCTAAGTATGTTTAGTAGCCAACTCAGCTAGGAAGCTTTGTTTACAATCACATTTGCTGAGAAGCGGGAATGAGTGTGTTCTAAAGAGAATTATATCCTCTTTGAAATTCTTTTAGGCCAAAATAATTTCAAGTAGGCTTAAATTTTATCAGAAAACAATTGCATAGCACCTTTCTCTGGATTCTTGAAAACTCAAATTGAAGTTTAATGGTCAATCACTGTTACTCTTACCCCTCAATGTTAGCTTCTTTTCCTTTCATATTTCCATGCAGTTCATCTACTTTTATCCTGATGAATTTCAAGGTGTGTTTTTACGACAGTAACAGCAAATATTTATATATTGAATTCTTACTATGTTTCAAAGAATGTTCTAGGAGTTTTGAATAGATGATTTCATAATAAACTGCTGCAAAGCAAAGGGTGCAGGGCTGTACTGGGCACAACGGAGTTCCCAGACATGGACGAAAAGCAGAGAGGTGCAGTGCCCAAGCCACCCTCGAGCAAAGGGAGCAGCATCCAGTGAGCAAACGGGCACCCTTGGAGACTTGCCAAGGGGCAAGGCCTGATTGTCCTCAGGCCTGAAGAATAAAGAAATGCATGAGGGGCTTACGGGTCACCATTCCACCACACCCAGTCCAGAGTTAGGGGCTTCTGGGCCATCATCCCACCACACCCAGACCAGAGGTATGGGCTTCCAGGCCACCTTTCCACCACTCCAAGCCCAGAGGAGGTGAGCCACACAGGTGCCAATAGCACAACACATCCCCCACCCCTGTCAAAATGAAAAGACACATAAACAAGTCTCAAAACCAAACTTCCAGATCACCTACAGCAACCCCAAAGGGAAATGATATGGAACACTCTGATATTCAACCACCTGGACTCCCTGAACAGGCAACAAAAGAGGATCTGGAAGAAATAAAATCAGAAATAATTTCTCAGATAACAGCAGAGATTGTGCTCGTAGGGCAAGACATGATTAATAAATCAATCAAAAGAGGAGCTGAGGAACATGATGGAATTCCAACGTGGGAAACAAATGGAATCCATAAAACACATGCAAACAGATTTCCAGGAGATCAAAAACTGCATTGAAATTCTACACAGCAGAATGAGCCAATGTGAGGACAGAATTTCAGATAAAGAAGATTGCAATTAGTGACCACGAAAAGAAAAATTGCTTCAAAATTGTAAGGGACCAGGAGAAATCAATCCAGCAGCTGCTAGATGATGCAAAGAAGAATAACATAAGACAGATTGGAGTCAACAAAGAAACAGGAGAGAGCACAGATGACATGAAAAAGCTATTCACAGAAGTGATGGCAGAAAACTTCCCAAGCAGGGGAAAAGAACTTCACATACAGATAAGTGAGGCATATAGGACTCCAAATACCCTTGATCAAAAAAATCTACACATAGGCATATAATTGTTAAGTTTCCAGAAACCCAACAGAAGAACAAAGTTCTACAAGCAGTTAGAGAAAAGAAACAAATCACATACAAAGGAAAACCCATCAGAATCACAGTAGACTTCTCAACACACACCCTCAAGACAAGAAGAGTTTGGAGTGATGTATTTCAAGCCCTAAAGGAAAACAGACTCCAACCCAGATTGATGTCCCCTGCAAAACTATCTTTCAAAACTGATGGAGAAATAAGATGACAAACAGCACCTTAGAAACTTCATGAATACCAAACCAGCACTCCAAAAATTTTTACACAATATCCTAGGAACAGACAATGAGGATCACAACCCCAGGAAGCACAGCAGTATGAACCCATTGGGTGTGACAAAAAATTAAATGTAAAGGGGGAGAATCCAACAAGACAAAAATGTCATGACAATGATAATTCAACATGTATCAATTATAACCATCAATGTTAATGGTCTCAATTCACCAATCAAAAGAAATAGACTGGCAGAATGGGTCAAGAAGCAAAATCTAACAGTATGCTGCATACAAGAAACACACTTAATTCAAAAGGAAACTCATAGACTGAAAGTTCAAGGGTGGAAAGCAATACTCCATGCGATGGGAACCCAAATAAGCATGAGTAGCTATCCTCTTTGCAGATCAAGTAGATTTCAAACCAACACTGATTAAGAGAAACAAACAAGGATACTACATCCTTGTAAAGGGAACAATCCAACAGGAAGAGATGACAATCATAAATATCTATGCACCAAACACTAGTGTGCTGAAATATGTAAAATGAATACTGACAGACATGAAAAGTCATATATGCACTAATACAGTAGTAGTAGGGAAACTCAATACCCCACTGTCACAAATAGATAGATCAACTAGACAAAAAATAAGTAGTGAAATACTAGAACTCAATGAAACTCCTGAACAAAAGGAACTTAACAGACGTTTACAGTGTTCCATCCCACAAAATCAGAATACACATTCTTCTCAGCTACACATGGGCCATTCTCCAAAATATACCACATACCCACTCATAGAACATGTTTAAGTAAATGCAAAGGAATTGAAGTTATCCCTTGTATATTTTAAGACCATAGTGCAATCAAATTGGAGATCCTTAGCAAAAGAAACCAGAAAAATTTCATAAACACATGGAAATTGAACAAAACACTTCTGAATAATCAATGTGTCACAGAGGAAATTAAAGAAAAAATCAGAAAAATTTGAAATAGGAAAAGGTCCACAAGTGTAGGGGTGGTGGGAGGGGAAGGGGAAAGGGAAGAAGGGAAAGGAAAAATTATGAGAAAAG